>CAJQZM010035073.1:13737-29425 GCA_907164665.1 Colias nastes
AAAAACGCAAGATTAGGCCTAAAAAATGTAACATTTCAATGGACTAACATACCTACCGTTTTATAAACTTAATATTTTTTTTTATTTTTGATATATCTAGTCACTATAAAATCTACTATGTAGGTACTATAGAAATTTTATTTCGTATCGTATGCAAACCATATTACAAGCTAATAATAACAAAAAAGTTTGGAAAATCCAAAAGTGCACGCCTCATAATCTCATCCTTTACAATAAAATTGATTATTTATAAAGGTGTATATAATATAAGTATGTAGATACACTTGTTCTCATGTGCCAATGCTCTTGTACTGTCTCAAGATCTTTCAAGGTGTCACTACTGTTAAATTAGATGGTAATTTAAATTGAAAATTAACAGGCTCGATAGAGCCTGGCGCCAAGTACCGTTCAACACATGTGCGTAGCACGTGTGCGCCAGCTCTTCGAGTCTCTATACCGTAATCTGAACGGTATTTTGAGGTTGTAAAATTTATTTTTTCCCAAAAATTTTTTTTCACTCAAATATCAATTTATGTCAAAATATACACTTAAATAAAGTATATCCATCGTTACTGACCAATTTTTATAATATTTTATAATAAACTCTATTTTTAATTAATATTATTTATTAGCTCAAACTATAGTACCCCCGATTTTTAGATCTTGGCTTTTTTTCATGTAAAAAGCGGACGGGCACAGACTATAAAAAAAAATATGATCACATATAGTTATCTCAGAAGTAGATAGGATACTACAGTTTAAAAATTATCTACTCTACAAAAATATGAAGTTCAGGGCAAAATTTTGTATTGGCAAAACTGGACCGGAATAAAGCGTGGACTTGGCCATGCTGAAGATAAATACATATATTTATAATGGTTAGTAGTGTAATGTTGTGACAGCTAGTAAACACAAGCCGAGGTTATAACTTGCATAATGACAATTAAAAAAAAAAATTCAATAAATAAATGTAATTTTTATTCTCTACTATATTTATAAGGCGTGTAAAACTAAATTATGAGACGTGCAAAAATTTGAAAAAAATTATGAGGCGTGCAAAATATATAAAAAAATAAAAAGTCGATTTACTATGGTTCAGCCTTAACCCTGAAAAATATTTGAATTCGCGCTTCGCTACAAGTCCTGCTGGACGCAATCCAAAGCATCTCACAGTTGACTTGGTTCACCCCTATTGTATTTTATGTATTTTTTTTTATGTATATGGTGTAAATAAAGAATATATGTATATAGATATACTAAAATTATGGAGAACAGTCGATATTTTTTTTGTTTATTTAATAACAATTAAACCACATCGATTCAGACCCTGAAAAATGAAAGGGTTCTATTCCTGAGCATACTCAAGCGTAAGAGAAAAAAAAAGACTCGATTAGTAAAGTATTTCGGTCGCTATCGTGTTAACAAGAAAATCCTCCGCACATACAGACACACGGACGTCCAAGACAGAACTTTTTTAAACTGTTTTTTAACTAGTTTAAATAACAAAAATGACATCAAAAATATCATGAATGTTAAAAATAGTGTTTTTTCTTAATATGTGTGTGTATGTATTATCTTACAAGTGCAATGTATGATACATAAAGACATTTTAAGTTTGAAAAATCAGATGTTTTGCGCGAAGTGACAGTAGTACCCACCTCAACGCTTCGCTTATGAGGCGTGCAATATCAAATTAATACAATTTACGTACAATGTACCAAAGGCTATTCAAAGAGAATTATTGTTACCAACCAAGAACAAGAAGCTTATATCTAATACACTGGAGATTTCGGTATGAACATTGACGTGTAACAAGAAAATATTGCCCAGTTCATGTTTTTTATCACTTTCACACCTAACTTGGTATTGCCACTGTTAATACGAAGTTTTCCCAAGGCTACTATGTATGCTGTAATATTCTGTGCAAAAGGTTAGTTTTTGTATATGAGTTTGTTGATAAATTGCCAACAACGTCATTCAGAAGCATTGTTGGATGAGACAATTATTATTTATGCTAAATAAAATAAGTATCTGAACCAATTATTAAAAAGCGATACTCCCTGATTATGGGTAGTCACCATAATAAAATTGTAGCAACTCTCACTTTGTCAATATGGCATGTGTGTCAAAAAAATTGCGTCGCTTCGAATATTTAAGTTAATATTGTTGCTTATTTAATGAATATTTTCCGAATATAAAGAATGCATTGTATTGTGCAAAATTGCAGAAGTGTTTGGACACCAAATTCTGGCATAGAATTTCACAGGCAAGTGTATATTTACGTTATTTACAATATTCCTCAATACTCCTGCATTTACCTGTTTAGAATCATTTCAATGGCAAAAATTGTCTAATTTAGCATCATTTTAGTAAGCAGTCATGTTAAATTTGTTATTTCCCTAATACTTTATCATTTTTCAACAAGTTTTCAATAAACAAATTTAACAAGTAAGGTAACCATGATGACGAGTTTTTATGGATAGCGAAGAGAATATTTTGTAATAACAATATTATGATGAAAATTTACAACACCATTTTAAAGATTGTTACTAGTAATGAAACAACACACGACATCGGTATTGCACTCACATGTAGTTATAAGATTGTTCGTTTTTACATTGAAATTTATACTTTTTTAACTTACCTCATATTTTTTTTGTTTTACGTATTTCAGCTTTCCAAAAAGTAAAATAAATAGAAATATATGTGCCCATCAAGGGTAAAATTACTGAGGATTACGACCCAGAAAAAATACCTTTTGAAAAATAAACTTTGTAAAGTTAGCTGAAATTTGTGCAAGGCTGCTATAAACAGTTTTTCTTTGATGATTTTGGCTTGAAATTGACCCGTCGAAGCAACGCGTTTAAAAAGAAGATCTGAGTAGCTTACAATTTGGTAAACAGCATCTGATGCAAAACACAACTTTCCTCTATTTACAAAGGATGTTAATGCTATATATCGGTTCATATCCAAGCTTTGTAGCCAAAAGTTATTTAAAACTACCATTCTATACCAATTAAAATTGTATGTACCTATAAAGTATGACCAGTAATATTATAATATAAATACTGTTAAAAATATATGTCGTTATTATTTATAGACCATGATTTTTAGTTTTTTTTTATTTTCAAAAATCCTGAATTTACAAACCAGCGTGGTCACTCCACAGAAAGAGACAAAAAACATGACTGACGTCATTCTAGGTCATATTTTCTTGTTACAAGTTAATGGTCATAGTGCAATCTCCAGTGTATTAGATATAAGCTTCTTGTTACCAACATAATATTATGCAAACCCGTGCAAAATTACATACTTCAAAATTTAATAACTATGACTAAAATTCATAAAAGCAGTATTGATAACAATAAGTTGTCTCGCTTCGATGCACCGACCGATGAGGCGGAAAATATAGCTGTCCTTTTTTATCGCGTGTTAAAACGCTTGTCACTTTATTGTTTAAAAATGGCTCGCGCTCTTTTTGGCTTTTTTCCCGCGCTTTAGAAGCTGTTTTTTTTAATTTTGTTGACAGTTTTAATAGCTGAATTGGCAGAGATGTTATGTTGAAAAATGAAAATAATTTTGAACGGTATTTTTATGGTATATTAAGCTACGTTAGAACGCATATTTTTTATGCCTTATGTTTTGAAATGGCAAATTTTCGAATTAAATTTTCTGCAACTTGCTCCGATTACGTACTGAAATACCTATTTAAACGTTTTTAAGTTCGGATTTTTTTCACGACTGAATAAGTGAATGAGTGTATGTGTGTGTGATGGATGCAGTATTGAAGAACATTTTTTTGTTCGTAGTATTTATGTATGATTAGTACTTTACTTCTATTAAAAAAAATTAAGACATACATTAAAATATCAACATAATCGCATACCAATAAAAAAGTAAAAAAAAAATACAAAAACTATGCTCCAGGTGAGGCTCGAACTCACAACCCCGGCATCGCTCACAGCCACTGCCTTATAAGTACCGTGCGCTAACCAATTGCGCCACTGGAGCGACGCGCGGAAAATCGAAATTATAGTACGTATTTGGATGTAGTTCTTTTGCTTCTGAAATTATGCCGACGTATTTTTTTTTACTTTTTTTACTTCGTCACATAGTGTGGTCAAAGATTTGTTTAAAACGTTCAAATTATGTATAAGAAATTTTTATATTAAAAAAATATACCTCCGCCTTTCCTACTTGTTTTTATAGACAAGGAATACGGATACTAGACAATTATTGATTTAAACAGTAGTCCATATTATATTTTTTTTATTGAAACATAAAAAGTAAAAATTTATAATTACATACATAATTAACGATGTTATTATAAAGTACAGCAATTATAACTAGGTACGTACAATAAAAATATTTTCAATTAATAGGTAAAAACATACAGTTTATACTTTATTTATTAAAATGATTGTAATTAATGAAGCAAATAATAATTAATTACACCAACGCAAAAAGTCATTAACCTAATAAAAGCGATTCGATTGAAACCTTATTTCATCCTTACCTTACCTTATTTCATTAAGTTTAATATTAATTATTTTTCCCGGTACTGTAATTAAATTAAAATTAATCGTTACTTTTATTTTCTTCCAGCAAGCAATCTATACTAATATTATAAAGCTGAAGAGTTTGTTTGTTTGTTTGAACGCGCTAATCTCAGGAACTACTGGTCCGATTTGAAAAATTCTTTCGGTGTTAGATAGCCCATTCATCGAGGAGGCTATACATCATCACGCTAAGACCAATAGGAGCGGCGACACGCGGGTGAAACCGCGGAGCGCAGCTAGCATTAAATATAGGTATATCCGACTATCCCAGAAAGAGGGTTATGTTTTTCGAGTTGATTTTTATCACATATCGCGTAGAATTTAGTGTAAGAGATATCATTATTTCTTAATAGTCACTGTAAAACTGAACGTTTTTTCATTATCAAAATAGCAAAAAAAATATTCGCATTCCCATTATATTATCGCAGTATATAAATTTATGTAGATAGGCATGTCTCTTTGTACATGAAAATTCAACGGTGTCGCTTCAGTAGAATATGACATGAAATAGTAACAAACATACATGCTCACAAACTTTCACATCTAAAATACTAGAAGGATTAACCACTCAACAGATTTCACCCAAAATAAAAGGATTTTTCAATAAAATATGTCTCATTTTATGATTTTAGTCAATTGCCTCACTGAATTCGTTCAAAAATAATTTTAATTTGATAATAATTTTGAAATAAAATGTCCTATTTCAGAAATTCAAAAAGTATCTTATGGTTGTTGAGCGCTAGAATTTAAAGGGATTTATGATAACTTGGGTACGGATTAATAATAACATACCTACGTATATTAGCCTAATTAATTATTGTTTAATCATTTTTTTTAATTTAGAATATATTTGGTTATTTATAAACTAAACTCTTATCACACTAAAACTGCAAATAGATTTGATTGTTTGTGTATAATGGATAAACATATAATACAATTACTATACGATTATACCTAAAAATCTACTTTAAAAATTCATATAACGATTAGGTACAATAAGGAAGTCTTCAAGAGAAGACTGAACGGGTACTCTAGGGAAGCGCGCTCCATCTTACGGCATACGGCATATTTCCTGTACTTTTCATACATTTATACTGGCCGCACACGGTTGACGCCAGTGGCCGCCACACGCTACACGCTTCTAACTTCTCGTGGCAGCGCTTGTGGCTGTCGCGAGTGGCTCGTGTGCGGCGACACTTAGGCCACATCTCAGCTTTACCATCAGGCGAGATCGTCCCTATCGTACCATAAAAAATATATTTCTAATAGAACAAGTCATTATCAATAAATTTTATCATAACGTGTAATTGTTAATTACTATATTTGATAAAATTAGATGACGTCATTCTTATCACTCAACTCAGCACAGATTTTAATACCTACCAATTATATTACTTATTATATTTTGAAACATTATAACAGCTTTAACGAGATATTATAAGTATTTTATTTAATTTATTAAACTCTAGTTAAGCCTATCGAAACCGAAAAATACAGCTGGTATGTTATAGAAGAAGAAACTCACTTGTCTATTTAAATATTCCGTCTTTTGCATATTATATTAATAATCTCTAATCATACTGTAATATGGCTTTTTTTTCCATATTCCAGGGAAACGTCGCTATAACGAATTCTCAACACAAAATTAATATGTAACCATATGAAACTTTAATTTCAAGATTGCAGCTTCCAAATATTACTGTAATTACATGACACCCACATATGTAGCTAGAAATACATTTTACATTTTAAATTTCCTGACACACCACGTCGCCCGCGTTTTTGCATTACGGCTGCCATCTTTTTTTTTTTTTTTTTTTTTGTCTTATATATGGCAATAAGACTGAACTATTTGCCAGTGTCAAGTTTTAAAAGGTAGGGAAACATAAATTTCTATACATATTTACAGACTTACGCACGCGTATAATCAGAGAAGCAGCAATATAATATTATACAACATTTACACACAGATATTTACAACACTAATCTACATATGTAAATAAGAAATTATAGGTAATCAAAAACTAGCACAACTTCTATAAAAAGGACATACATTTATATGTATACATTTATATAATTATTTATAGATATTTATAGACGAGATAAGAATTATATATATATAGTTCCGACAATATTGTAACTTTTGTCGATCTGTTGAAAAAAATGTAGTTTTTTAAAAATAAGAGTATTTTTAACTAAAACAACAACACCGCCGTATCCGTCAGTTCTATCATCCCTCAAACAAATGCATAACAAATGTCAAGGTAACCAGGGAATAGGGATACGAAAATTTAAATATTTTTTTTATTATTTATATATATATTTATTTTTATTTTGGTTTTAACCAAGTCTCGTTTAGTGAGATTACTATTGGATTATATTTAGGTATTAATGATATGGAACAACTCTGATTTTTTAGGAAGAATGCTCCTGCAATTCCAGTGTATTATGTTCGAAGCCATTGTTATGAATTGTGTTACTAATCATTTTATTAAGTAATGCAACGTTGGACGGTCTTAATGTTTTACTCTGTTTTAATAAATTTATTAATGCAACTATAATTTCCATTAATTCACAATTTTGTGTATCACTAGACTGAGATTTGTATGCACAACCATTGTCAGGTGTAGGCATTTGGCACTCTTTAAGCAAAGCCTCATGAGCAGCTCTATCATAGCCTTGACTACTTTTAGGAGGAGAGCGTTGTTTTTTAAAAACAGTCTTTTTATAAGAGGTATTTAAATTATTAGCATTCTGTAATGGATGTTTTGGTGAGACTTGCAATGTTGAAGTGGTGAGCACTTCAGCATAAGGTTTTTTTGATTGTGGGTGTAATTTCAGTGCCTCTCCATATGACAAGTTCTTTTGAGCCATAGTATGTTTAATTTGTTTTTGGCGATTATATTCAGGACAGTTTTTATTATTTGCAAAATGGAAACCAGAGCACATTATACACGATGCACCATCCTCTTCAACAGAGCAAGTTTCACCACTATGATCCTGCCCACATTTGTAGCAACGGGGCTTGGATCTACAAATGAACTTTGTGTGACCATACCTACAGCAATTATAACATTGAATGGTTGGAAATATATATAGCTCCACAGGTAAGGAATTAAAGCATATGAATATTCTAGATGGTAGTGTTTGCCCATCAAAAGTTAATATAACTGACTGTGAAGGCTTCCATGTAACTGCACCATCAACAGTAACTTTATAATTGATTCTGCGCACTTTAATTATAGAGCCACATCCATTAGGAACAACTATATTATCTTTAATTTCTTCAGGAGACCATTCTGATGGAATGCCTCTTACTAGCCCTATGCTAGAAACATGAAAGCTTGGGATTTTTGCTCGTAAATTAAATGTCTCTAAGGATTTATTATTAATGAATGAATTAGCATCTTGTGCAGTTGAAAAAGCGACAACACATCTATTTCTGCCTATTCTTTTGACACTGCCTGCTACAATATTTTTAAAACAATTATTTTTCAAAAAATTTCCAAATGTTATAGGATGTAAAACGGAACCATCACCAGGAGATGATTCTATTCTTTGGACATGAACAATAAATGGGAAAGCATCCTGTTCAGTGTATAAATTTCTGATTAAAGAATTAGATTGTAAACCAACTGAAATATTTTCCTTAACCGATACAGAGTTTGTATTAGAATTGACACTTTGGCGACCACTCTCTGAATTTTCTAGGCTATTTGTATTAAAATTTTTCCCGCGCTTCCTTTTTCTGTTACCTTCTTGTTCCCACTCAAGAAGATCTTTATCAAAATTGTCATCATTGCTATAGAGTGTTACATAGCTCGCGACAGAGGGACCAGGTCCCAGACCTGATCCCTCATTAATTAAAGGATCAGGAGGATCCTTCATAGATTTCTATGAAGGGTACCCAATTCCAATATAAAATTTACATAACTACTAATAATGAATATAAAACTTACCAATAATACTTATATAAAACTTTTACTATTTACACTAAATACTACAATATTTACAACAAAATACTCCTCTGATCATAAATTAAGTTTAAATTAATATTAAAATTTAAAAACACGCTCCCGCCTCGTTCGAAGTTTCCCGCGCTTTTTCGGCTGCCATCTTGTCATTTTCGCGCTTAAATTTGAAAATAGAATTCACATGGAAGTTTTTTTTTCTTTCCTTCATGGCAATAAGATAATAACTTTTATTGTTACGGTTTTATTGAACTGCTTTTTGTTTTATGAGAATGCTAAGTTAAAATATTTTCATGTTACTAGGTTCAATTATTTTATTAGTTTTTAAATAAAAAAGTCGACCATCATTGTCATTTAAAATTCACATCAAGGATTCACAGCTTCATGATATGTTCCGTTTAGCTTATCTGTCAGTTAGTATGATGTATAAAAATTTACGTCAAAAGTGTCAGATATGCTATCAGGGACATTATCAGCAAGCGGTGAAACCCTATTACAGAAGAACCATTTTTCTTTAATCTCATAAAAGGCCAGTGACCTTTAAAAGATTATCCCATTTGCTTTTAGATATTCTAGACTAAGATAATACAAACTAAAATAAACATTAATGTTAAATGTCGTACGTTTATCCAGTGCCTACTGCCTACTCATTTAATAACGTCTATCAGGTCGTCAAAATATTAACTCAATTTTAACATATCAATTTAGTATCATAATAAAATGAAAACTATTTTCTTACGCGATTCAGAATTGGAGTAGTGTTTTCAGGGCTTTTGCCTGTATGGTTAGGTCTTTATCTTGTCAATACTAAGTACCTAGAGGTATTTGAATTAATTGTTGTGGTCAGTTCATTAATAACTTATTGTTGTAAAATACATTCTAATATATTGATACTGATTTATTAAATTATCTTCTAAAGCCTTTCTTAAAAAGCAAGCGATTGTCAAAGTTTGCTACCGACATCGTTCACCGAAACGCAAACACAATTCACGTCCAAAAGTATTTCTCCAATGATCACCTCATTAAACAAAATTACCACAATCTCCAAAATCTAAGGAAAGAGCAGTAAAATATCTGAAGTCGCGATATCTGCTAATTGCTGAAACGTGAGAGGAATATTAAACTTGAAGGTTTATAGTAAAAATTGGTTAAAGTAGGTCTGTGTTTGTTGGCAGTTTTTGTTAAAAAATTCGAGTTTTTGTTTTGGGATGATTTATCTTATGTGATTACCGTACTATGTGCGTGCCCTAAGTAAATATTAGTGGTAAATATTATGAAAATCGGTTCAATAGTTTTACAAATATACAAAAATGAGAAAATGAAGACTTTAATATCTGCAAAAAAAAGAGAGAACGCACAGATAGAAAACTTCTGTATTTATTACAAGTGAACCAATCAATTCAAGATGAAAAGGAGATTGATATTATTAATTTTATTTAAGCTACATGATATAAATCTTTCCTATTTCTAGAGAAGTCTTTGTAGTGACTGTGGTAGTGACATTGTTTTAAACACGTGTACAATCAACTTTATTCTTTTTCTAGCAAGACATAGAGCAACGAATAAACAGACACTCCGAGGAAACAATGAAGATATTTCATTAAGTTCCATATAATCTATACTAATAATATAAAGCTGAAGAGTTTGTTTGTTTGTTTGATTGTTTGAACGCGCTAATCTCGAGAACTACTGGTCCGATTTGAAATATTCTTTCGGTGTTGGATAGCCCATTTATCGAGGAAGGCTATAGGCTACATATCATCACGCTAAGACCAACAGAAGGGGAGCCACGCGGGTGAAACCGCGGAGCGCAGCTAGTACCTGATAAAAGTAATATATATGTATAGGAATGCGATAACTGTCCATTCTGACACGATAGTATTGCTCTAGCTGCGTATTCTTTTTAATAAAATCCGCAGATATGTGGCAATGGCGCGGGGATGGAAAATCTATAAGGGTGGTGTATTTGCCTGTTTGAAGTAAATGCGAATCATTATGAATAGTTTTACGTAAGATAATATTATGTAAAGGAAAGTTTTTAAAATGTTGCAGTTGGTAAGATTATATAATATATCTACGTTAAAATTAGGGACTAAAAGTTATTTTTAAATGCGTATGAAATAAACTGTTATACAATAAATAATTTGCTTGTTTGAAAATCTCTTAAATATCAATTTTAATTAGACTATCTTTGACATAAATAACCAGTGCCGGATTAAGCCAGCGCGGGGCCTGTAGCAAATTCTGTCAAGAGGCCCTTCGTTTGCTATAGTTTCTCAAGTTAAAGGGTATTACCTAAATAAAACAAAATTATTACAAATAAACTTTTCTGCATTTAATATGGGCAAATTTAGAGATAACTCTTTCACTATCGACTTCTTTAAGCAAATTATACTCTATATTCATCAAAGTAAGGTGATTAAGACGTTCTTGGCCCATCGTGTTTCTTAACTCGTTTTTAATACGTTTTAACGTTGAAAAAGAACGTTCGCCACTGCAGTTAGTGATCATGAGAGACAAGTAAATGCGCAAGGCAATTTCTACGTTTGGGAAACACGATTCTAAGGAATTATTTAATAAAAGTTTATAAAATTGCAGTTCCAGAGACTCTTGTTTCTTGCTATCAATAACAGTAGCCACATCTGTTTTCAGCAGTTCAGCGAACTGCACTAATTCGTCGCCTAGGCTACTTTCCAAATCATCTTCGTAAGCACTGACCATACGTGAGGCGTTTTCCAAAATCTCTTCTGTTGTAAGGGATTTTAGCTGTCGAAATATTCCAAAAACACCAGTAATTTCATGATATGCTTCCTAGTTTAGTCTAGAACACGGGACATTTTATTTTTAGAAAGAAAGAAGGAAGAAACCATTTATTCCAATACACACAAACACACAACAATAGCATTGTAAATTATGAATAATAGGTAATAGAAAACATAAATTTATGTATGGTTGCTTGCGCTAAAAAAGGAAGCCACTCAGGATACCTGAGGCATAATACCTTAACACTGATTTTCAGTCACACCTTACGACATCCACATTGTCAGCTGCTTTACTGGATAATAAATAAATATAATTCCTGAATAATAATAATTTTGTCATATCCATCACGGAGTTCAAATGAATTAAATCGCGGGCGAAAACGACTCTGACGTTTTTAAGCTATATAAAAGTAAAACAAAAAAAAAAGTATTATGCTTATTAAAATTATCTTATAATGATCATGAACCTTTATTGCACTATACAAATAATCACATTCACGATCGAAAAATCCAACAGCACTACCTCGAAGATCTTTTAACCATTTTACCGTTTTACCCATAAAAATGGCAAATTCATTTTCAAAATACTGGCAGCATACGTTGAAGTTTTGTATTCCTTCGTATATGTAAAATTATTATTTGTATACAAAATTAAATAAGCCAAATAATCTACAGAGAACCTGTAAAACGATGTTTTATCTTTTTGTTTGTTTTCGGGAACAAATTTTACAGCGTTTTAATATCACAAGACAGCATTTTTTTACTAAAATAGCAAACCCCTTTTGACGTATTGCATGACACTATAATCGCTATAGCACTGGCGGAGGTTCGTATTCGTTTTTGATTTCGTATTTTCTTTGACAAGGGCGATGGATGATTGTCATGCTCCATCTGCCTTTTATTTTGTAATCTAAGGTTTGATAGTCGATAGAATCCTATTTTATTTGATCGGGTTGTTACGACTAGCTCGTTCGATGACAATATCAGGGGATTCCCCTGTTAGTTTTGCCGTGCTACCAACTTGCGTGTAGCGCAGTGCAAGCAGTACAACACAACTTTTGGTGTAGCCAGCGCTCAATTGTAGAAACGTGGTAAAATTTTAAATTATTGTTGTAGATTTTGATACCAACGTTTCTCGTGGTAGGTACGTGTATTTTTTTTACGGTACGTGTATTATAAATTGATATTTTTTTACGGTCAGACAGGTTTAGACCGCGGGGCCCCCCGAGTCGCGGGGCCCGTAGCCATTTGCTACTCTTGCTACGTGGCTAATCCGGCACTGTAAATAACTATCTACTTAAAGCTTTAAACTTACCGCACTAATTCATTATTATTGTAATAAAATTAGTTTTAAAAACAATTCCGTTACCTCCATAGACATTTTGTACCTACCCTCTTCAACCCTAACGAATTTATGTCTTTAAAGGGTTATTGAAATTTGAAAATTAGGTGATCCTGAAGAATGCTAAGAATTTTAACCCGTTTCTCTTTGATTAACAAGGGGTGATTGTCCTGTGGAATTTCATTGTGGTAGTTTAGGGTTAGATTATTTTAATACCTTTTTCGGTTCCCTGTTAAGGGTCACTGGTGGTGTAGGAAAATTCTAATTGGCACATGTTTTGGAAGTAAAGTTTGTTGTTTTGGTATGTCTAAATCCCTGTCAGTATATCAAACAATTCGCAGTACCTATTTAAATTTAAATTTATAAAGAATAGAAAAAATTCGATCACGAGGCGGGACACGATCCGATCGAATTTTTTCTATTCTTTATAAATTTATATTTATAAAGCATTTGAATGCCATAAAACCAAAATATCAATTTCAGTATTTAAATTATCAAATTATTGTTTTTCTTTCGAGAATATCAAACGGTAAAGATTGACCACAATCATATAGGTATAGGTTGATTACACATACACCTTACAATTAAATGTAACTAGTAGGTATTTAAACGGTTAGGTTAGTACCTAGAAATTTTAATTAAATTGTTATAATATGAAGACATCTATCATGAAACTTTAGTTGGGTAGTACATAAACTTACAACAGCAACCCTAATCGATCCACCCCATGTGCAAAATATTTTTTCTCGTACCAATTTTTATTCTTAAAATATGTATCGAAGTCAGAACATATTTATATTATAGCCACTTAATCAGCTTAATTCCCAAACGAAAACACAATAAGTTTCTCCGTTACTAAAAGCATCCCTCATTCGGACATCACTCTATATTTTTGCAAGCAAAGCCTCCACTATAAATTATACCGAGTCATTAATCGTATTGCGATCAACCCATTAGACCCTTGTACACCTTAGGGTCTAAGACATTGACTTATTTGCTGTCAAATCTTCTGGGCTTTACGTGACATCGGGTTGTGACTCGGATAATTATTGCAGTTGAATAAGATAGTTGCAATGTCTATTTCTTAATTAATCGTTATTTATCGATATTATACGTAATATAATTCAATATTTTTTTTATATATAATTTTTTCTTACTTTGTAACAAAGCTCGGATAAATTAGGTTCTTGTCTTGTGATAATTATTTTATAAAACATATTATATGAAACGCGATGTATAAGTATATAAACCGTATATTTTTCAAATAAATTACACCCTACATTCAAATACAAATTATTTTTGTATTACGTATCCTATCCCATCTATAATACTTTTCCAATGACCAGTCTGCTAAAGTTCTAGAACAATCTAGAATTCGAGAGTCACGTAGTTAAAAGACATAACTTCTAATATATTGTAGTGTTTATATTTATATTAACGTGTAGGTATATGTGTGTTTCTTTTTTCATCTTAGGGCTGATTTTTCAATCCTTGGTTAATACTTATCCGTCGAATAACGTTTTAAACTACCATTTCAAAAATGTATTCTTTGGCCGTATTTGACAGTTTACGGGTGACATTTTAATATTATCGTGTAATACTTTATTGGGCGGATAAGTTTTAACCATGGATTGAAAAATTGGCCCTTAAAAGAGACTTTATTTGTTATTTACTTGTTTTTAACATTTTCTATACTAATAACATAATAAAGAAGTATATCTAACATCAGCTACCTGATAATAAATGTATCATTTGATGGAATTTTTTTTAATAAAGAAATAAATAAGAAGAAATATTTGATCTGTGGTTTAAAATGGTAAAGCTGAAGGAATATGTTTCAACATTTCTGATTGATGTTCTCTATTGGTGCAGCGTGATGTTATATGGCCTCAATAAATGAACTTTCACAGCAATAATTTTTCAAATCGAACAACTGTAGTTTCTGAGATAAGCGCATTGAACACATAAAGAAACATTTCAGCTTTATTATACATATTATTAACAAAAAAAGACGTGTGGCACTCGGGGACTGCCGCGGTAAAGCTATTGCATAGCATGCCTTCAAACCTCCGTGCCCGTCGGAGTGGGGAGCGTGAGGTTTTTTTTCGTTACGGAATTTCTGGATTCGGTCCCCGCGCTCAAGGCCCGCGATAGAAGCTATGCAATAGCTTAAAAATAAGCTATTGTATACGTAGAAAGAAAGTCACTATTTCCACAGATTAATAACTAGTAGCAAGCTACTATTTCCGAGTGACATTGTTGTTGTTAAATATTGATATTGGTTTAAGTATGTAATTAATGAAAAGCAGAGATAATATCAAAAGAGGAATCGCGTTTTTTTCAGATTCGACATACTCTAGCTAGCTTTCTGACCGCGGCTTCGCTTGCTTTGTCTAAAAATATCTAATAAATTATACAAACAAACCTTTCTCTTGAATCACTCCTTAAAACTGCATCAATACCCGTTATGTAGTTTTAAAGATCTAAGCATACACATATACACGACTTTGCTTTATACCTATTGCTTTTTACTATTATAGATACTGTGTATAATTGTCCCTACAAATCAAGACAAGAATTGCAAAGTTGCAATATGTAATTATGTTTTAAGTACCACTTACAATATTTTTTCATCTTTCATATTTTATTCATTATTTCAGGCAACAATTAATAAATACTACAAATCTATTTACCGTGATATTTAGTTACACAATCCGACATACTAACGACACAAAAGAATAAAATTAACCACAAAAGCCAAATTAACGTGTGAAATAAGTAATGAAGAATAACTCTTGTTGGACATCGACCTATTTGCAAAGGTGACAAATATCGTGCGTCACGTGACGGGGACGACACGCGAACGTTGGGTTTAAATTAACTTGATTGCAATTTTCGCTTTAAATTAGTTATATTTACAAGACCAATTATGCATACAAAATATTATACTTTAATGTGATTATTGTATTTAGAAATTACTACTAGCTACTCGCCCTGTTGTTACTTTCTTGGAGATATTTTTTGATATTTTCCTAATCCAAGCAGAGATAAGAA
>CAJQZM010035074.1:0-12944 GCA_907164665.1 Colias nastes
TCGGCACGCACATTTTATCGACTTAGTTTTATTATATATATAGATATAGATAAATAATTTTATCTATTTTGTGAGAAAAACTGGATAAGTTTGAACAATTCGAACCAGTAGTTTCTGAGATTATGGCTTACAATCGCGTACAAACATATAGGTATAGATAGCGTTATAATATAAGTAGGTAAATATAATTTGTAAACGTATCAATTTAGTCAACTGTATTATATCACTGGTGGTTACCGTGATTAGCCTTTAGATATTATTTAATTTGAAATAAAATTTATATCTAGGATTTAATTTTTTTTCACAGCTATTGTGTCTAGCGACATCTAGCGGTGACTCTGGTGTAAACTTTGACTTCAACTATCCCAATGTAAGATAAGACAATTTTTTTATTAAATTTAAATATTTAAAAATGGAAACAATTCATTTAAATTGTGATTCAATCAGCTAAAGATATATTAGACCGGGAGATATTGACACAAAATTTCGAGTCATTTGTAACAGGATGGTTTGACTTTCGCTATTTTTCTGACGAGTTCGACTAACGCCCACGCGACTAAGCCGCCGGTACCAGCGTTCACACCATCATTTTTCTTTTTGTCATTGCGTACTAAGACCCCTGTAGAACCGCCACCCTGTTACAAATGACTCGAAATTTTGTGTCAATATCTCCCGGTCTATATAGGATTTGGTAGGTATATTGTGATCTAGAGTTATGATAAAATTAAAAACTGAATTTCTCATAACATCATAGAATATGAAACAAAAATTTCCTAAGTAAAGTTGAATAATTTTAAATGGCTTTTTTAGATAAAAGATGACATATATGATCAACCCGTAAATATGATGGCACCCAAAAAGACGCCACACGAAAAGGTAATTTCTTTTTTTTTATATTTTTTTAGTCAAGCGTAGACTGAACGAAGGGAAGGGTCATACTATACGAGCGGTTTTCCCGCCGCGGGAATCCGCTTCTGAACGGCACTAGACACAATTTAATATGAAAGTTGTATGCTGCATAATACACTGCGCGGTTTCCCGTCGCGGTTCACAGGCGGGACAAATACGACCGCCGCATGCAGCGTCAAACCGCCGCTGATACCCGGCGCTTTAAAGTTTAAACTACACGGGCGGTTTCCCGCTACGTTACGTCATTCGGTGCGGGACCTTGGCGCTCGCTCGTGATGTTCAAATGAACTGAAGACAGCGATAAACCGCGTCCCGTGTAGTTTGATGGTCTGCGGCAGCTTTGGCGAGCGGATTCCCGCGGCGGGAAAACCGCTCGTATAGTATGACCCAAAGAGGGTACCTTCTAGGGAAGCGCGTACCATCATAGACTACATATTAGCTTAACATCAGGCGAAATTGCGCTATCCCTATCTCTATTGATAATAAAAAAAAAAAAACAATTCAACAGCTGTAATAAATTTCACAATGTGGATGTTTAATTCTGACCACGGCCCGTGACCACGTGAGCTGTTTTTTAGATCACTTCTTCGTCTTTTAGCGTAGCATATACTTACTAAGATAAGTGTAATAACATCTATACATTAATAGCACATTATTTGATGTTTTAAAGGTTGCCTTCGAAACCTCGACTACCGAAGATCCCTGGGCTCCATTTGATTTCTCCAAGTTTGACGACTATCTTGCAGGAGCGAGAGATGACTCGGATCGGAATAGAGTGAAAAGAAGAGCTAAGGTAATGCATATTAGTATACGGTCTTAAGATTCTTTAAAACTTAAAATTAACAACAAAGGCCGCGTTCCATCGATACAATGTTAGAATCATTGAAATAGTGTTTTACATTGAGATGGTCGTTAATTATCTCAATGGATTACGCGGGGTGTACCTTAGGCACATTAAAAACGAAAGAGTAGAAGAAATTCTATTGCTGAGGTGGGATCGTGAATGGCCGAGAGGTCAGGCGTCGCATGTAAATAGAGGATAATTTGAAAAATACACAACACAAAACCTATCTGTCCATCTTACCATCGCGAAAACTATTGAAGAACTACGAATCATTCTAAAGTTTTAATAAAACTCGATAAATTAAAGGATGACATAGGATAGAACATAAGAAGATATATCCAAGAATAACAAACAGACATTATTGTCAACAGAACACAAGAAGCTTCAGCTCGCTCAACGGACCAGTACTGCGCGAACGACCACATCACTACGTTTACCCCGAACCGGTAAAAGACAGAATCATTGAATTCACAACATCAACCAGAAAACCTGGCATCCTGCCAGAAACAATGAACCCCGGAGTCATATTCCGAGTACGAATGTCTGATGCTATACTAAGAATCAAACAACGCATGTACGAAGACCCCGAACGGCATATAGAAGCTGATATCATATACACGAACTTGATAAAGAAGGTCGTCATGGATGAAATAACGAAGTTCCATAACTTACTACTAATGTATAAGACGGATAAAAGCATTAAAGAGCATTTGGGTGAATGCGGTGGCAGGATTTATAAGTTCATAAGTTATATGACGATAAAGGTGCATATATATTGTTTATTTGATGCTCTGTGGATAGATGGTAACCCATATGTTATTGGTGACGAATATTCGGTCACACCAGTCGAAGTGCCCCCGATTTTACAGTGTGACGCAGCGGAATGCAATTCTGTAGTATTCGTCGATTCTATTACTGAACCTAAGGATGTTGAGGAATAAATAATGATGATTTCAATTGTGTTTTATTGTTTAATATCCTTCATATCCAGGCTTAAATTATGTACAGAATAATAATTACGATTATTATGAATGTAAATGTAATTTGCATACCTTAAAAATGGATTTAGCTCTCTTCGGGAATGATATTATGACACTGTAGAAGACTTAATTAATGCTACTTACCTATAGGAATAATTATAACATTTGGTAGTCGTAACATTTTATTACAATAAAATCATAGTTAAGTTTCTACATAGAGAAGCATTTTTATTAGAGGTTATTCCTGCAACAATAATATGTAGATGTAACTAAAACTATAACTATAACTTAAACTTTAACTTCAACAATTACCATAACTATAACAAACATTTATTTATTCAATTAGACTTCTTGAAGCACTTTTGAATCGTCATAACATATTTTTAACATTTACCACCGATTCGGAAAGCTATACAGGGTGTACAGGGTATACAGGGTGTACCCACTGTTGGTATACTAAGCTCAAAGGAGGTTATAGTTTTGCATACGCTGAGTACGTAAAAAATACTTATAAAATTCCAGACACAGTTTTTTTTCAAATAGATGAATTCTTAAAACTCTATGTGTACAACCCTAACAAGCAACCCGCCCAACTTTGATACCAGCACGTGAGCTATCGTTTAAGATTATGTTTCATAGACAAAATGCTCACATTAGCGAAGCGGTATATACCGGCTGCGTGAAGCTAGAGAAGAAAACATGGATTTTCGGGAAAAAATTAGCAAAAAAAATTTGATGTTATTTTGTTGTTTAAATATTTTTTACGTGATCAGTGTATGCAAAACTACAAGTCCCTTCACGCTTAGTATACCAATACTATACATTTCAATTTTTATAATATTAAGACGAATCTCAATCATTGGTAGTACAGATTGTAAATCGGCGCTGTTTTTGTGCAGCATTTTGCTGAGGCTGTGTCCATTTGTCTCATTTAATTTTAAGATAAATTTTGTATGTAATGTTTTTTGCAATATTTTTTTTTTCTTTTCTTACTATAACTATAACTACTGCTCAAAATATACTACATATGTAAATTTATTCCACCACACAGCGTCGACGCGGTCGCGGCAGGCGGAAGGGCAGGCGTACCACAACAGCCGTAACTGAAGACCATGAGGTAAGGCTAAAATCTTATTAGAAAGATTACTGCTCTACGCATTTGATAGGTTAAACGTAATTATTTAATACAAGATTTCCACCCGCGGCTTCGCCCGCGTTTTTAAAGGAAAACCCGCATAGTTCCCGTTCCCGTGGGATTTCCGGGATATTACCTATCCTATGTGTTAATCCAAGTTACCCTCTATATGTGTGCTAAATTTCATTGTAATCGGTTCAGTAGTATTTGCGTGAAAGAGTAACAAACACACACACACACACATCCTCACAAACTTTCGCATTTATAATATGTATTAGTAAGTAGGATAGGATAGGATTAATGACTTGCTAAAGTACTTTACAAACATTTTATCTTAGAATGTATGCACATTAAGAGAGAGTCAATTTTATTTAATCAAATTCGCCCCGGAATGGCTAAAGACGCGGGTTCGAATCCCAGCTCGTGATCGAAATTTTACTATTCTTTAAAAATGTATATTTACAAAGCACGCTGCACTCCGCGATTTCACCTGTGTGGCTCCTCTCCTGTTGGTCTTAGCGTGATGATATATAGCCTATGGCTTTCTTCGATAAATGAGCTATCTAACACCGAAGGAAATTTTCAAATCGGACCAGTAGTTCCTGAGATTAGCGCGTTCAAACAAACAAACTCTTCAGCTTTATAATATTATAGTATAGAAAAGTATAGATTTGAATGCTACAAAAAAACTTAATATCAATATCAAATTCAAAAACTTATTTTATTTGATGGGATTAAAAGGTTGGTTCAGTTTAAAATAATATCAATTTGACCATTTCTAATAGAACATCTTCTACCTTCAAATCTTTGTAATGGTATTTTTATTTCAGTTAAAAAATGTAACAACAACGGAGGTGCCAATAGCTCGCAGAGTGGCCGGTTGGGACACGCAGCAGTTGAAAAGAAGGAAGAAGAAGAAGAAGAGCCCACATATCAATTATGATACTTATGAACCGCCGTCTAAGGTTGTTTTTCTAATGATAAATTGTACTCGTTGTCATAATTATTTAGTACTAGATCCGCCCGCGGCTTTGCCCGCTTAGTCATAGAAAAACCCGTATAGTTCCCGTTCTCGTGGGAATTCCTGGATAAAACCTATCCTATGTCCTTTCTCAGGTCTCAAGCTATCTCTGTACCAAAGGAGAATGGCAGACTCCCATAGGACCCTGGGCCTGATCGTTACACTGATGATTTATGGGCGATTAATTAGATAAAAATATACAGATTCTATAAATATAACAATTATAGATCTGTTCTATGGGAAACCGGAGATATTGGCGTGTAAAGTAACAAAAATTAAAGTTAATTTGCTTGAGTTAAATGAATAGCATTGTCTTTTTCTAGGTCCAGGTAAGTTTATTTTCTATCTACATTGTAAGAGTGTAATAGTAGAACAGTCAGGTAATAGAAATATTGGATCAAACACATATTCAACACACATTTTTAACCTACCAAAACAAAGCAGTTAGGTACATTTCTTATATGTTTATAAATGGATGAAACAGGATTCGCTTTCACAATTAGACTCATTAAATAATATCTAGTATAAGGGCACTTTCAATTTATGCGTTTAGGGCAATTTTGAATATAGCATAACTAAAACTCAATGAATAAGGAATCACATGGAAGTGACATACCTACAAAAAAAGTGTAACCCGCGCCATATTGCGTGTAACAAAAGATGGCGGTGTTTAGTGCCGAGAATATATCGATAAACATAGTACGATAAAAATAATATGAATATATATTTTTTTATTTATTTAAACTTTATTGCACAAAATATAGAAGTAAAATTACAAATGGCGAAAAAAAAATGACAATGCCAATTAATAAAATTAAGTATGACGAATGATGATGGCCGCTCGTGACGGTAACACCTATACAGGGTTACTTGTAAAACACCAGCAACCTCGCAGGACAAGATAGCTAACATCATAATTAGTAACAACATTAATTGTTCTACGACTTGATAATTTGTTAGATTTTATTTTCATACAAAAATGATGTTAGCTATCTTGTCTTGCTAGGTTGCTGGTGTTTTACAAGTAACTCTGTATAATTTGATAAATCCAGTTCAATTTTGACTTCCATATAAGGATTACGGTAGACTTACAATTTGGCATTTAAGTTATCTGCTAAATTGATCAACTGGATTATTGGATATTTTGTTTTGTTTGACTGGTATTTTCGAAATCAGATATTATTGGAATGTAGTATTAACGGAACTAACGGAAGCATGCCAGTAAAGAGCAAATGTGGTATTACGGGAATGTGGTATAAAATCTGTTGTATGCATTTTGCTACTATGGTATTGCAGCCACGAGGGATATGGCGCATGCTCCGGAAAAACAGAATAATTTAGTATTAGATTTGTTTTATTACATTACTAGCTGCTCCGCGCGGTTTCACCACCGTGGCTCCACTCCTGTTGGTCGTAGCGTGATGATCTATAGCCTATAGCCTTCCTCGATAAATGAGCTATCTAACACCTAAAGAATTTTTCAAATCGGACCAGTAGTTCCCGAGATTAGCGCGTTCAAACAAACAAACAAACAAACAAACAAACTCTTCAGCTTTATAATATTAGTATAGATTTACTAGCTGTCCCGGCGAACTTCGTACCGCCCAGTCATTGAATGTGCTGTTTGTTACCTTTTAGCTGAACTAATTTCGGTTTTGAGGAATGTAATACAATGATACAAAATAAATACTAATATAGGTATATAATAGTATTTTATTACGATGAACAACACATACAATAATAGAAGAAAAAAAAACAATAATTACTTAATAACAGAGAAAATTATAGAACTAAACTATTTTGTGCAGCCTGGGATGCACTAAATAGGTTAGTTCTTTAGCAACTTTACTAATCTTTCCAAAAAACCGAAGTCAATTTTTCTGCCATAGGGATCGTAAAATATCCTTAAATCTCCAAATGTGTTTCTCACCAGTTTTATAGCATGGCAAGGATCTATAAAAGCATGCATTTTGGTTTTGCTATAGGTGAAAGTTGTGTTTTCTTGATCTTTTATAAGCTGACATCCCATTTCAGAAAATATGGAAAAGTTGGTAGCAGGCCCATCGCATGTTACGCTTACAATTTTTACACCTACATCCTCGCTTTTGTATACACATTTTCAATAACTCCGCTTTCTGTTCTGTTCAGAGACGTGATATAAAAATATCCAACGGGAACTTTCAAAACTCAAACATTCATTTATTCAATTAGACTACTATTTAGTAGCACTTTCGAATCGTCATTACATAATTATTTTTAACATTTACCACCGATTCGGAAAGCAGTATCTATGGAGAAGAACCGGCAAGAAACTCTATAGTTGCTCTTTTAAAATTATGTCAATATTACATAATAATGTAACTTATGAAAAGAAATGCAGCGTCTAATATTGACGTTCTAAGGGTAAACCTTCTGTTTTTAAAATCTGCCTCTTCAAAAAGTCTTTCGGACCTGCGCATGATTCCAATACGTCACGAAGAGTCATTATTTACTTTCGTTCTTGCAAATCCTTTATAATACTTTTGAAATTATCAATTCTTTTCTTCTGCCTGCGTACTTTTTCATTTAAAGTCCTAACTTTTCTTGTCAGACTGCCGCATTTCCGCTCTAACATCTTGATTTTAGCTTCCTGAAATTTAAAAAAATTAAATGTCAAAAATGAGAAACTGGCCATTAAAAAATATGTATGTTAGTTTGCCGAAGCTGGTTCGGTATTAAACGGAATATAAAAATCGAGACGAAGCCGAATGCGATTGTAAACAATTTTATAGAAATTTGTGGCTCAATTAAGACCTAAAAAAATATTTTGTTTACCTTAAAGCTCTAATATGTGCTAGTAAGAATTTTGTTTATCTGTGTCCTAGATCGACATTATCAAGAACCCGAATTGAAAAAACTTAAACTCTGATAATTTCGAAAACCGTGCGACTAAATTATTTAGGCTAAAATTTTACTTCACACACGAGCATATGGTTTCCTATAGGTGATTTAAAGGTGAACTTTTATTCAGGCTCCCTGTATAAATAACTAGCTGTGCCGCGCGGTTTCACCCGCGTGGCTCCGCTCCTGTTGGTCTTAGCGTGATAATATATAGCCTATATTACTCGTGGATAGGTAATGTAGCTTTCGAATGGTGAAAGAATTTTTTAAATCGGCCCAGTAGTTTATGAGCCTATTCATTACAATCAAACAAACAAAGTTTTCCTTTTTATAATATTAGTGTAGATAATGAAAAGTAAACTGTATTAGACTTACCAGAACTTCTGATGTGCTAGGAATATGCTGAATTGCTATAATAGGGACTTGATGTTCCACTTGAAGCTGGAAACGATACAAAAATCACAATTAACATTAAAATTTAAATATTTAATATGAATATAATATGTATGGCCCTGACCGCCTCCTTGGTACAGTGGTTGACGCGTGAGCGTAGAACCGAGGGGTCCTGGGTTCGATTCCCGGTGGAGATGAAGAAAAAAATGTCTCGGTCTGATAGGACACAGAAGGCTGATCACCTACTTGTCCCTAAAGAAAGTCGATCAGTGAAACAGATGTATGCATAATGCATCTGCCCCTTACCCCACTTGGGGACACGGGACTTCACTTTTATGTATGGCCCAACATATACAAAATCGATAACCAAAATCGAAGTTTAAGGAAATCTATGAATGTAATATAATATGTACTAGCTTTCCACCCGCGGCTTCGCCCGCGTATTTAAAGAAAAACCCGCATAGTTCCCGTTCCCGTAGGATTTCCGGGATAAAACCTATCCTATTTCCTGGGATAAAAAGTAGCCTATGTCATTTCTCGGGTATCAAAATATCTCTATACCAAATTTCATGCAAATTGGTTCAGTAGTTAAGGCGTGATTGAATAACAGACAGACAGACAGAGTTACTTTCGCATTTATAATATTAAGTATGGATTTTTGACTACAAAGAATATGACAATATCTACGCAATTAAGTCCCGTTTTGTCGTAATAATACTAATAATTTATCTTCATTTTATTTTTTACTAGCATAACGCCCGCGGCTTCGCCCGCTTTGTCTACAACCTTATAAATTATGTACTAAAACCTTCCTCATGAATCACTCTGTCTATTAAAAAAACCGCATCCAAATCCGTTGCGTAGTTTTAAAGATTTAAGCATACAAAGGGACATAGGGACAGAGAAAGCGACTTTATTTAATACTATGTAGTGATTTTTTTGTATTGTACCTGTGAGTTTTGTCATTGTTGCATTTATGATTAATATTGTGTACAATAAAGTGTTACATACATAATTTTTCAATAAAATTAGGTAAACACAATTTATGTAGAACTAGTGTTCCGCCCCGGCTTCGTCCGTCGTACATATTACGCAATAAAAGGTATGTCCTTTCTCGGATATCAAAATATCTCCATACCAAATTTCATGCAAATTGGTTCAGTAGTTTAGGCGTGATTAAAGGTACAAGTCCGAGACGGGCCGCAGACCGCAAACTGCAACAGCAAACTGCAAGCGACAGCACTTGTTTCTATGAACATCTATGAAATTGATTCCAAGCGCGGCAACACTGCTGCCTGCAGACGCAACGCGCAGCGTGCGGCCGCGGCGCGCAGCGACCGCTGACTGCAGTATGCAAATGCCAATTATTGCCATGGCAACTATTTGTTTATTTATATTTTAATTGGTGAATTCTTATGACTTTTGCGTTCTGTGCATTGTGCAGCCACGGCATGCAGCCGCAGTTGGAATAGCGACCGCAGGCAGCATTGCGGTAACCGCAGCCGGTAGCCACAGTGTCGCCTGCGGTTGCAGTCTGCGGCCCGTCTCGGAATTGTACCTTGAGTTACAGACAGACAGACAGAGTTACTTTCGCATTTATAATATTAGTATGGATTTAACAGAAATTAAAAAAATTACCAAATCTGAATCATTCCGTATAACCAAAGAAAATTGGTCCGCTTTATTTACATCCGACGATTGCATTACCATAATAGGGATTTGAGGCTCAACTGGTACCTGGAATGAAATGTCACAATTTACATTAAGGGGCTGTTAAGAGCAAATTTAACAGTGATTGCGCTCTCCTTTACTCCCATACAATTGGACAGTGTGCGCAAACGAGAGCGCAATATCACTGTTATGACTCGTTAGAGTTTCAGGTATGAATATGTTGACTTCGTGTTTTAAATTGCAGATCCGTACGTCAAAAAAATAAAGCCATAGAATCGTTAAAAGATTATTTTAAGACCAATCTTTGCAATTATATTCTATCGAGCTGATTACGTCCAATTAGTCCACGTTCTTCGAAATATATGATGAATATTAACATATAAATTTTTTGATGGGCTAGAATAAATATCTTTTCTTAAAAAACTGCTCAAATAACTTCAAATTGGTGTTGTCAGCCCCTTAACTAGCATTGTTCACTATACATTTTATTTATTATACATTACATTTATTATATATCTTAAAAGTACAATGCTGATGGTTTGAAATTAATGTTAACATTAGGGCTTTCAATACCGGAATTTGTTAAATGGGTAGGGTAATACCGGAACCCTGGAATTAGCTATGCAAATAATAATTGAAGACCTAGTGAATATCATTAAAAGAAACTTCATGTCACTAAAAGACAATCAAAACTTAACTTGTAAAAAAAGAACTTTCGAAAATTGAGTTCTACCGTATTTAACAGGTTGGTACTTGTTTATTTTTTACAAGTTACATAATATGTCATTGATGGCATCTCACTTCTTTTAGTAGTCTTATTTTTTCTGTTAAAAATTACAATTTCACTAAGGGCCGATTTTTCAATCCTTGGTTAAAATTTATCCGTCCAATAAAGTATTACACGAACATTTTAAAATGTCACCTGTAAACTGTCTAATACGGACAATTAGAATACATTTTTGAAATGGTAGTTTAATATGTTATTCGATGAATAAGTTTTAACCGAGGATTGAAAAATAAGCCCTTAATGTTATTACAAATTCCCTTATTTTATTTTACAAAGGGTTGGCTTATAAAGCAATACTTAAAATAATTACCATATTTGAATCATTCTGTATGTCTGCCACAGGAGTTGGATCCAATTTATTCGCCGTTGATGTAACAGGTTCACCTTGACTGACACAAGGCTGAAATTCATTTTTAGATTAAAAAAAAGACGTGTGGCACTCGGGGACTGCCGCGGTAAAGCTATTGCATAGCATGCCTTCAAGCCACACCTCCGCCGTGCCCGTCGGAGTGGGGAGCGTGAGGTTTTCTCGTTACGGAATTTCTAGATTCGGTCCCCGCGCTCAAGGCCCGCGATAGAAGCTATGCAATAGCTTAAAAACAGTACTTTGAACCAGGCATGATGAGTGATACAGTTAAATAACCATAACCTACATACACAGGTATTTGCTAGAAGTAGGACTGCCATATTGATTACTAGTGGTCCGCCCCGGCTTCGCACGTGGTACATATTTCGCAATAAACGGTAGCCTATGTCCTTTCTCGGGTATCAAAATATCTCCATACCAAATTTCATGCAAATTGGTTCAGTAGTTTAGGCGTGATTGAGTAACAGACAGACAGACAGAGTTACTTTCGCATTTATAATATTAGTATGGATTTAACAGAAATTAAAAAAAATTACCAAATCTGAATCATTCCGTATGTCCAAAGAAAATTGGTCCGCTTTATTTACATCCGACGATTGCATTACCATAATAGGGATTTGAGGCTCAACTGGTACCTGGAAATGAAATGTCACAATTTACATTAACTAGCATTGTTCACTTTACATTTTATTTATTACTAGCTTACCGCCCGCGGCTTCGCCCGCTTTGTCTAAAACCTAATAAATTATATACTAAAACCTTCCTCTTGAATCACTCTATCTATTAAAAAAAACCGCATCAAAATCCGTTGCGTAGTTTTAAAGATTTAAGCGTACAAAGGGACATAGGGACAGAGAAAGCGACTTTGTTTTATACTATACTAGCGACCCGCCCCGGCTTCGCACGGGTGCAATGCTGATACTAAATACACTACAGAAAAACTGTGAATGTTGTATATAAAAACATAGCGGCCCGCTCCGGCTTCGCACGGGTATAAAATATATAGCCGGGCGGCCGGCCGGTACCGCCGCAAACGCTAAGTCCCGCAATTTTTAAATCTGTAATATCTTCGAAAATATTCACTTAAATCATACAGTGTAAAGGGCCATATAGATCTATATTAAATGAACAATGTATTCAAGGTATTTAATTGGTTAAGGATTAATGCTATATTGGTTAAAATCGCATCGCAAATTAGCCATTATTTGTCGTAAAAAGTAAATGACAAATAAAAGTTATTGTGGGTTATCCATAAGAGATAGACATATACCGTCGCGGACTTTTCTGTAGACCTTTTCAATGTGTATAATACTTAGTACATTATTTTGATAAAACTCGTAGGGTTCAGCCTGCGTTTGCAATGTAAGCGGAAATAATGTAATTTTTTACGACATCACATTAGAAACCTCAAAAATAACAGTACTTCTCCACTATTTAATGGATATTATTATACATATAAACCTTCCTCTTGAATCACTCTATCTATTAAAAAAAACCGCATCAAAATCCGTTGCGTAGTTTCAAAGATTTAAGCGTACAAAGGGACATAGGGACATAGGGACAGGGAAAGCGACTTTGTTTTATACTATGTAGTGATGTAGTGATATATTACATTTATTATTCATAATTTGCATGTACATAAAGCAAAATCGTTAAAATATGCGCCTGCGGAATTTCACTTCAACTAATAATATATTATCTTAAAAGGGCAATGCTGATGGTTTGAAATTAATGTTAACATTAGGGCTTTCAATACCGGAATTTGTTAAATGGATAGGGTAATACCGGAACCCTGGTATTAGCCATGCAAATAATAATAATTGAATTGTCATCAAAACTTAACTTGTAAAAAGACAACTTTCGAAAATTGATATCTACTGTATTTAACAGGTTGGTACTTGTTTATTTTGTACAAGTTACATAATATGTCATTGATGGCATCTCACTTCTTTTCGTA
>CAJQZM010035076.1:0-60653 GCA_907164665.1 Colias nastes
ACCTATCCACACTGAAGTGATGTGACCAGGTCTCCCTTACACCCGTAGATTTATTTAAACTATTCGTTGTGGCTGCCCACATGTAATATAAAAAAAAGAAAACTTACACATAATATAGAAGATACAGCACAGAAGCCTTATATGCGATCTCTTCCAGGCAACCAACTGTATGATAACAACATAACTAGAAAAGGAGGTGGATTTAAAATATACACATAAAAAAATATACCGGCCGAATTGATAACCTCCTCCTTTTTTAAGTCGGTTAAAAATAATAATGATAAGTTCAGTTAGATTGGTTGCATACTTTTTGAGTGATAGCTATTCTCTCATATTTATTTCGTGCTTTTGGGATTTATTACTTTTCCCAGCTATACGTAGAAACAAAAACTACGTTCCCAGAAATATGTTTTAATTCAACATTCTCCCCACTATCAAGTCACACCGCACTTACCAACCGAGCGCGCTAAATTTCGTGGAGTTCTGAATTTTTAATAGTTTAATAGTATCCGAACGAACCATCAGTTTCGAGGAAAACAATGTAAATCAATGTCGGAAGTTTTTGGCGAAGTTGCAACGTTTTGGCTCGTTTCGTACGTCGAGTTATGAAGTCTATCTATATTGTGGTAAATATGAGAATTTTAAATGTGAAACTATTGTTATGATTGAGTAAGTTTGTTGTTCTGTCCTTATATTTGGAACTTATTTGATTTGTTTGGGCAACAAATATACTTGAACTAGCTTTGCGCCCACGGCTTCGCCCGCGTTTTCAAAGAAAAGCCACATAGTTCCCGTTCCCGTGGGATTTCCGGGATAAAACCTATCCTATGTGTTAATCCAAGTTACCCTCTATATGTGTGCTTAATTTCATTGTAATCAGTTCAGTAGTATTTGCGTGAAAGAGTAACAAACACACACACACACACACATCCTCACAAACTTTCGCATTAATAATTATAATAATTATATACTTGAATTAGTTTAGATTTATTGGTTCACTCACTAAAATAACTGATAACTGTGTTCTACTGCACTATGACAATCTACATGTTCGTGATAAAATATAATGTAACAATTCTGCATTGTTATAATATGTAATTAACGTTATATTATTAGAAAAAAAAAAACATTAACTCTGGGTGATGTATCTACGAACAAAACTACATAATTCGTTATTTGTAAATATGTAGATGCCAGACCTCAACCTTTTTTTAACTTTAAAACATACAAATGTTACAAAAAAAGACGTGTGGCACTCGGGGACTGCCGCGGTAAAGCTATTGCATAGCGTGCCTTCAAGCCACACCTCCGCGCCCGTCGGAGTGGGGAGCGTGAGGTTTTTTTCGTTACGGAATTTCTGGATTCGGTCCCCGCGCTCAAGGCACGCGATAGAAGCTATGCAATAGCTTAATAAATTTTTTATTTATATAAATAACTTGACGTTGCTATAAACAGCCTTTCTTGTAATAATTATTATTAAATTAAATAACAAACAATACTTCCAAAACATCAGATCTTTTGTTGATTGTATGGAATGAAAACTTAATTAATTTTAAACTTTAAAACTTGCTGTGGAAGTTATTGTGTTGATTCGATTTTATTTGTAACAGTGAAATTAAAAGCAATTATGTAGATCTTTGAACATTCGTGTATTCGTAAATTCGTGGTGAATGAAATAAGATAACAAGCTTAGGTAATTAAATATGTACCTACTGAAACTCGAACTACTAACACGTTATATTTTAGACTAGCTTTCCGCCCGCGGCTTCGCCCGCTTTGTCTAAAACCTAATAAATTATATACTAAAACCTTCCTCTTGAATCACTCTATCTATTACAAAAATCCTCATCAAAATCCGTTGCGTAGTTTTAAAGATTTAAGCATACATAGGGACATAGGGACAGAAAAAGCGACTTTGTTTTATACTATGTAGTGATGATGCACTTACTGTTGGAACTTTAATTACTAGTAGAATTTTTCTATTTATTTTTGGTAATTCAAAATCCCAGCTTTTTATTTTATTTCGCACTAAAATAAACACACAAATAAACACAATCTTCATCTTCATATTGATATCAAAATTATACCCGCATTTCTCCGCTCCTTAGTCTTATCGTGATGATATTATACATCAGCTATTCTAATATTATAAAGCTGAAGAGTTTGTTTGTTTGCGCTAATTTCAGGAACTACTGGTCCGATTTGAGAAATTCTTTCAGTGTTAGATAGCCCATTTATCGAGGAAGGCTATAATTATATCATTACGCTAAAACCAATCGGAGCGGAGCCACGCGGATGAAACCGCGAAGCGCAGCTAGTCTACAATAAATAGGATAGGAATCCGATATTTTTGCCTTCAACCAAACAAAGTTTATATTATTATTTAGTATAGATGCAATCGTCCAATATATAACTCAGAAATAGAACAAACCTAGACGGTCCAATTGCAAGATGCAAGAGCATCTCAACACGACAGTTTCAGTGCTCGGCACGTACGACCTCAGATCTGACAGGAAATACATAAAGCTGATTTAAACCATCGCAACGCTGTTAGTTTTAATATACAGGGTGATTTCTCAGTGCCAGAGGAGATTTTTGACTTGCTTATTCTACGTGATGAATTTATACTTTGGAATGCTACACGAAATATGTTTTAAGAATTCTCATTCTCTCTCGCGAATTGTTCGCGCGCGCACACAGTTTTATTAGCTCCGTATACTTATTAAAATAAGAGTAGTATTTAACAGTGTAATTTACAAGTGTTGCATATTATCTTAAAGCTTGTGATGTGATCCACGTATTAGTGTTAAAATATCATCTTTAGTCCTGTAAATACGTGAGTAATCATTTAAAAACTTTTTAAACCGTTTAAAAATTGAGTGGACTACTGTGCGACACCCAAACCGGTTCATTGACTGTATTGTCCCTCCCGCTTGCTTGTGCACTAATTGCCGCATCTAATTATTGTCGCTCCTTTTCGCACAACGACCTTGCAAACCTGTTCACCTTCAACAGCTTGGACGACTAACGGTAACGGTGCTTCGCCTAGCAATGAATTGAAGCGTATTGCTGCATTGTATTACGTATCAGTAATAATAGATAATTATTATACGCAGTAAAAATAAATGAAATTTTGTGATTTTTGCTGGGAATTGATTTGAAAAAGTTGCTTGTCCTGTTGCTTGTTATATATAAAACATTTATTAGGCATAATTATTAAATATGAATAATAACTCAAGTTGGGGTTGCTGTATTCCTGAAGATGAGGAAGTTGAGAGTTTTATGTTGTGCCAAAAGTGTAATAAAAAATATCACTATGCATGCATGTCTCTAGATGAGAGTTTATTGAACTCTGAAATGAAAGCCGTTTGGAGCTGCCCCGATTGCGTAAGAGCTATGCCAAAAAGCTCTAAAAACGATAACACGCCTATTCGTAATATATCCACCACCAGAGGTAGTAAAAGGCAGGCACTTAATTCTCCTCCCATGGACTTAAATAACTCACTCACACGTGATCTTGTGAGGGAAGTGGTCGATGAAGCAATAAAAATGAACTTGAAAGAAATTTTGTCTAATATAAATGATAACATAAGGGCTGCTATTACAAAGGAGTTTAAACCAATTAAGGAGGAACTATCTCAACTCAAGGATTCTATGAACTTCTTTAATAATGCGTATGAAGAGTTTAAAAATGACATGGAACTATATAAAAGCAAGATCTCAGCATTAGAAAAGCAAAATGTGAATTTGATTAATACTGTTGATGATCTACAGTCGAGAATAAGTCAATCGGAACAGCAGCTACGTCAGAATAATGTTGAACTACAGTGCGTTCCGGAGCGAAACAACGAAGATCTGTGCAAAATAGTCAGTAATTTGTGTAAAACGGTTAAATCTAACCTGAACGAAAAAGATATCCTCAATTGCACACGCACTGCTAAAGTCAACAGAACTAGCAATAGACCACGCTCAATAATAGTTCATTTAACATCGGTTAAGATTCGCGATGAGTTACTCGCCTCAATAGCGAAGTTCAATAAATCGAACCCACAAAATAAATTAAATAGCTCACATCTCGGCGTCTCAGGCAATTCCTGTCCAATCTTTGTCAGCGAACATCTGTCCCCCGCTAACAAGGCGCTACATGCGGCTACAAGGATTAGAGCGAATAGTATATAGACCATAATTATTAATAATGTTGAATTTATACTACCAAAATACGCGTGGTTTAAGAACTAAAACTCACGCTTTTTCTAGACAAGTTCTGTGTAACGGTTTTGATGTAATAGTTCTAACTGAGACTTGGCTGAACAGTTCTGTGCTCAGTAGTGAATTGTTTGACTCTAGATACATTGTTTACAGGCGAGACAGAGGTGACTCTACAAGTTGCAAACGTGATGGTGGTGGAGTCTTGATAGCAGTTTCTACTAAAATTATATCTAAACCAATTTTTTTTGAACATTCATCTATAGAAAGCTTTTGGGTGATTATTGATACACCCACATTCAAATCTTTCCCACCACGTCAGTTGGCAATTTGCGTCACTTATTTGCCTCCACCAGTAAATCGCGCGTTATTGGAGCAATTTCTGGACGATTGTAACAAATTTCTGGAGGTTTACCGCCCCAGCCATTACTGTATAATAGGTGACTTTAATTTAAGTAGCTTAGACTGGAGTATGTTGGGGGATGAAACAGCTGAATTTAAAATTCCTAGTTTATATCAACCGTTAGTAGATTTTATTTATTTGAATAATTTGAAACAACATAACCATGTTTACAATAAATCTAACCGGATTCTTGATTTAGTCTTGTCTAACATAAATTCTTGCATTGTATCTGAGTCTCTGGACCCCTTAAGTACTATAGATGTTTTACACCCCCCTTTAGATATTAACATTTCGTTTAATAGGGAATCGAACCTCATATATAATAAAGAAACAGCTTATTTCAATTTTCATAAAGCTAACTACGAAATCATATCTAAACGGCTAGGAGAATGTAATTGGAAAGACTTATTTGCAAATTCTCGGACAGTGGACGATATGGTTGAAGTCTTTTATACTGTATTAAATCAAATTATTGTTGATAATGTACCAAAACGTAAACTTAAATTTAAAAAATTTCCTCCATGGTTTGATTATAGTTTAATACGCAGTTTAAATGAAAAACATCGTGTAAGACGAAGGTACAAAATTTTTAAAAATCCACGTGATGAGTTGCAGCTTAAATTGCTCAGTTCGAGATGCGAAAAGCTAGCGAAAGATAACTATTCCCGCTACATGAAAGATCTGGAAAATAAATTTCAAAGTAACCCTAAGCTTTTCTGGTCCTACATCAAGTCAAAAAGGGGCGGCAGCAGCTCCTATCCTGCATCCATGACAAATGGATCAATAACCACCTCGGATGGAAATCATATTTGTGAGCTGTTTTCTAACTTCTTTGCATCAGTTTATACAAGTGATAACAATACATTACACGACGTTAATATCGACAGTGAATATAATAAATATCAAAGTGCTGCTTCCAGTATTCTCCATCAATTAGGAAATAATAATTTACATCTAAATATCCCCACTCTGAATTATCGGACGGTTCTAAGAAAATTGAAGAGTTTAGACAAACGGAAGGGAGCAGGTCCCGACGGAATACCTCCAGTGTTCATAGTGGAGTGTGCGGAGCAGTTGGCATGGCCCATCTTAAAAATCTACAACAAATCACTGTCTTCAGGTGTATTTCCAACTAAATGGAAGTTTGCTAAAGTCGTTCCAATACATAAAACTGGTTCTTCCGAATTAATCAATAACTACAGACCCATATCCATATTGTCATCTTTCGGTAAAGTATTGGAATGCTTAATTTGCCCATTATTGCAGAATCATCTCAAGCAATTCTTTAGTTTTAGTCAGCACGGATTCTTGCCATCTCGGTCCACTACGACTAACTTAGTGGATTTTTGTGAAAGTCTCTCTAGTTCCTTAGACCACAATAGGCAAGTCGATGTTATTTATACCGATTTCAGTAAAGCTTTTGACAAGGTTTCACACATATTACTATTGAAAAAGTTACACATATATGGAATCTCAGGTCAGTTCTTACAATGGTTTAATTCTTACTTGTCCAAGCGGAGTTTTTATGTCGTTGTTAATGGCTTTCGCTCTACAATACACAATATCAATTCTGGGGTTCCTCAAGGATCGCATTTAGGCCCAATATTATTTAACACCTTCGTTAACGATATACCTGACCTGTTATCTTTCTCAGAAAGTTTTATGTACGCTGACGATCTTAAGTTTTGCAGAACAATCAACTCAATCGATGATTGTTACAAACTACAAAGTGACATAGACAAGCTTGTTGATTGGTGCAACTTTAATAAAATGGACCTTAATCCTAAAAAATGCTTCTTAGTAAGATTTGCACGCAAGATAAATCTGATACGCCACAATTATCTTATAAAATCTGAGATCGTTCAAGAGCAGGAGCAAATAAGAGACTTAGGTATCATTTTCGATAATAAATTAACTTTCGTACCACATATACACCATATCGTTACACGTGCGGCCAAAATGTTGGGCTTTTTGATTCGCAACATGAAAGGTCTACAAAACGCGACATCAAAAATATCTTTATTTAACAGCCTTGTCCGTAGCATATTGGAATACGGCTCTGTGGTCTGGAGACCACACTATGCATGTCATTCCTTACGTGTGGAAAGGATCCAAAGAAGATTTCTATTGCACCTGGTCTTTACAAGTGGTAAATCAAAAAAACAGCTACCGTCTTATAAAAAACAACTTTCTTTTTTTAAAATGACTTCCTTGGATAATCGTAGAATTATGCTAGACGTCCTTTTTGTGTCAAAATTATTTAATAACACAATCGATTGTCCTCAAATACTGGAAAGACTCAACATAAGAGTGCCTTCTAGGTACCCACGTAAGGTTTTGCTACCACTTTGTCCTCCTCTTCGCAGAACTGTCTCGGGCCGTAATTCTCCAGTTCCAAGATTTTGCAATACTATTAATAAACACTGTGAGCTTTTCGACATTTTTTCGGACTCCCCCAGCAAACTCCGCAAAATTTTTCAAGATTTTTCTTTTAATGGATAATATTAACTGTATATTTTTTTTTTCCTGTTCTTATTAATTTTCTTTTTATATGTACTTAAAAATTAACTCGTTTAACGTTTTGCATGCTGTGTTTGCCAGTAAGTGTTTGTTACATTAACCATGTTTGTTTATTTTGTGTATGTAAACTTTTGTTGTAAAAATGTAAACAAACGTTGGTAAACCAATAAATAAATAAATAAATAAGAAAAGAATGAACGTGTAATAGACGTTTTTACATATGTTTTAAATGTAATGAATTCACATGAAGTTTTATAAAGATGTGAAAATTGTAGAAAAAATGAAACACTTTATTTATATTTTTTACACTAGCTACCAAAAAAATACACTGAATTGTTAATTTTAGGCTACTTAAAACACACCTTAAATTAATGTACTTATGTTTGAAAAATCTATACTAATATAATAAAGCTCAAGAGTTTGTTTGAACGCGCGAATCTCAGGAACTACTAGTCCGATTTGAAAAATTCTTTCGATGTTAGATAGCCCATTTATCGAGGAAAGCTATAGGTTATCATATCATCATGCTAAGACCAATAGGAGCGAAGCAATGCGGGCACACCTAGTTAAATATTTATGCATATTATTACAACAAGAATAAGGTAACGATATCTTTACCAAAACACGTGTACTATTGAACCTCAAAAACCTCCATAACGACAATACATCTCTCTAACACAAGTCCTCAACTGAACATCAAATATTTCAATGCAAACACATCCCACTGATCCTTGATCTCATATTACACGAATAAAATACACAAAACGGCCTGAATGAGCAATTGACCTTATCCATAAATTCTACTCTCTTAATAACATTTAGATGGTAAAGTTCTAAAATATTTTTTCACAGTCTCAGTAAGCTTCTGCATAATTTACTGCTTCGCGATGTTACATTTAATATATAACGTATAGGCGTGAAATGTTTTTATGACGTCTATATTTCAGATATAGTGCGTAAATTTAAAACCGTTTTTACGAGTTTGCGAACGATTTAACACGAATATCGTGGGTTTTATTATATCCTCGGGTGTGTACGTAATCATTTATGTTATGCGTTTGTAATACTGTTAGCAGTGGTTTGGCATATAATATGAGGATTTAGTATGTGTGGCTTCAATAATTATAGCTTAACTAGCAGTCCGCCCCGGCTTCGCCCGTGGTACATATTTACGTTTTCTCTACATAAAAACCATCCTCGTACTTCAAGGAATATAATAAAAAAATATTTATCGAAATCGGTCCACCCGTTCACACGTGATGCCGTGACAACGCGAAACGGGTTTCATTTTTATAAATATATATAGATATATATAATATTAATTATGATGGGGTTAGCTTTAGTTCTTATACAAAATATACAATTTTATTCTTATAATTCTGAGTTCAATTTAGTCCTATTATACATTTCCGTAACTCAAAATTATATAGTATAACAATATCAAAACTTGTAATGTTTCTCTCAACAATCACATAAAAATATTCCATGTATGTATCAATAATTCAACGGAACGCGTAATACAATTTCGTCATCACATCAAACAGTTCCATTTCATGAAAATATTTCATAAAACATAATTTTCCTTAAACATGTCAACGAAATATGACACCCTTTCTATTACCCTCAGTCTTACATACAAAGATATATTATAATGCTTTTACGAGGCTATAGCAGCTATAGTAGTGTTTTACGAATATGCAAATGTATGAAATTTGGCTTGTCAAAACCATAAATCAGGTAGACATAAGTGTGCAGGCGTGAAACACATGTGCGTTAGAAACGCTACGTTTCAATGGGAGCTTATGGCTAAAGAACTACGAAAGAACTCATAGGTGTCAGAATACTATAAAAAAGTGAGTAAAAAAAAGTCCGGTGGTAAATTAATCATCGAATAGATTTGATTGAATAGGCGGGTCCAAATAGAATAAGCATACTGGTGAAGCAATTGCTGCGCAAAGCTGTCGATTCATTTGCCTTGGTCGAAGCACGCCTACATAGACTCAGCTGCTTGGCGTGGAAAAGCGTTGGAGTGCTCGCTCTGTGTGGACACGGCCTATCGATATAAACAATTTTTTTGGCTTACTCTTTTCTGTATCATAGGCACTTTTTGTTGTTTATCACATTCCATATTGCAAGCAGAATCGCGTACAGCAGGTTACACGTACGTGTATAAACAGCTTAATGCAAAAAATCTCATATTATTTACTTAGGGATATGCATTGAATTATAAAGAGTAACAGCTTAGGGGAAAACGCGTGAAAAATTCCAGTAAGGTTTATAACGGAGAAGGGGTTAACATAATGCGACGTATATAATGTGGAGCGATATTTTTTGTCTTTTTTTCATTTTGCTCTTCGTGTTATGAGGATATATTATGAAAAAGGGGTTAAAACTGTTTGTGAATAAACAAAGTGGTAAATTATTTATGCTTAATAATTTTATTCGTATTTATTTGGTATTTAATTCTAATATATAATAAAAATTTACTTATTAAAACGAAAATACCTGGGCATTTAAGCGATGTTTTTCAAATTGGAGTATGGTTAATTTTAAATTGTATCTTTTACAACATAATAATATAAATAGGCATATTATCTTAACTAACCTCAAACCCATTACTACAGAACAATAAAAACAATTACAAAAATAAAATCCATTGCCAAAAGGAAAAGATATAAATCATCATTTAATTTGGCAACATAAAATCAGAAACACCATGCACTAACTAGTTAAATTTGAGCTCTATTCCTTTGCATTAAAGCACAGAATTGAACGATTTCGTCCATCAGATGGTTTTATGAAAGGGCCTGTCGCTGACAAACGTCATAAATTTTTCCCGCCTTTTGAACGGACGCGTGTAAACAACGTCAATTCAGTTTTAACTTGATGTTTTTGTCATATTTTAAAGTGGAAAATTACACTGATGTAACGATATTTGTTGCCTTTTTAAAAGTGAAAAATTGATATTATGTATAACGAAATTTGTTGCATAGACCTACTCTTATATTTCATTTTCACGTTTATTTGAAATCCTTCTCAACCTCTTTTTTATAATATGTTTGGGAAATTAATTAAATTTTTACTTTTACTTAGAAATTGGTGTATTAACAATAATTAGTGTTGTAGTTTTCCTTCCTAATAAGCATCGGATAGTGGTTTTTTTTCAATCCTATACATTTTGTATAGTTATTGATCGGTTGCCTGGAAGTAATCGTATTTTAGCGAAAAAGCTCTCTATTGCATCATTTCGTTTATATTTATGTAATTGTCCCCTGTGTGTGCGCATTGCTCAAGAAGATTATCTCGCATTTAGCAGTTGTTTATAAAATAATCTTTGCTCCTGATTCTTCAATTATTTTTATTTTATCAAATTTTATCAAAATTCGTGCTTAGCCTTGAAATCTTAGTAACAACTTTCGCATTTATGATATAAGTATAGCTATAACCATTAAAAGCATTTTAATTATCATGCTTAGCACTACTAGAGTGAAGTAATGACCTTGTAAATCTTGGTCTCCGATAACAATAGGAGCCTTTAACTTGCGCCATCTCTTGTATTGATAGTAATTCAATCCACCAGATTACTTACTGATTTCATCTTTCTAATTGTATTCAGCATGCCTACCAATTAATACCACTAAAACTTGTTAACAGGCGACAGGATATCCACATAATATAGGTACAGAATTACAGAATTCATAAACATCATCATCTTCGAATATTAAGTTCAATACCGTGAAGCTAAGAGTTAATTAAACTTGTCTGATAGTTCAGTGATTTACAACCTCCAACATTGAGTACGAGTTTCATAATTAATTTTACAAGTTATAGTTTATAATTGAGGTATAATTACTAACCGTAATAACGAACTATGCTAAATATTGCTGGCGAGAGCAAGAATAGGCTGCTCGAACTATTCTGTCCAAACGTGCAAATTATGTCTTTTTGAACCAGAATATTATTGTTATGTTAGTGGAGTTTCAGTAAGCTCATTGACTTGTATAATTCTACGTATTTTACTTACCATTATTATTTTTAAGTCAATTTCCATCAAAATCTGTTCAGAATTTTTAGTTTCATTGAATACTTAACAAATATACAAATATTCGCGATTAATATAAACAACAGTACAAAATTTATTAATAACCATTATGATGCCAATCTCATTTTAACCTCATTTCTCCTAATTCTAAATTTCCAACAATATTTGATATGTTGGTTACTCAAGCTGTGTTCTATTTCGTAAACAAAACAATTAGTTTTTAGTTTAAAATTATGAATTTATCTCGGAAATTCCTATTAATATTGTTTCTCTATAGTTCAACAATTCTGAAAACATTTTGAAACATTTAGACTGTAAAACTACGCAGCTGTTATTGATGCTGATACCTTAATTTTAGTACCTACACTATATTACAGGCATTTAAAGATGATTATGACATCCAAGATAAAGTAGACCTTTTACTATCGCACACATGTCAAATTATCTCATTTTTTAATAAACATGCTTTAAAGTACAACATTGTAGTTTGCCATACAAATAGCATGCAAACTTCACAAAGCAACTCTTCATAGACGCTCAGATAAACTGAAAAAGTTCCACTGACAAAGAACTATTTTTAACCTACAGCACCGGTTATCCACTTAAGTATCAATATACTGCGAGACAGAGGCATTGTTAGGTAAAGTGGAAGCTTATTGCTTGTCCTTTGAAATCTAGGCTGCCTAAGAGGGCAACCGCTAATTACTGCTACAATACAAAAACAATTTAACATGGTCGAGGGTACGTGCATGTAGGTTACGAGTGCATTCAGGCAAGGGTGTTTTGTTTACTTTTTATCTGTTTACAGAAACGCTTTGCTGTTATTAATTAGTGCACAGAAAGATACATACGTTTTTGAAGTGAAACTTCTTTATCGGAGTTGTAAAAAATTTCAGTGTAACATTTTTTCGTTACGCGTGACATTTTTCCGTTACGCGCCATCTTTTTCTTATCCCTACCATGCGTGATTCGACGTATTTCTGTAAAGTTGCATATAGTAAATTATTTTTTGAAAAATAAGGTCATAAAGAAGTTTCACTTCTTAGGTACGTGTGTACACTAGTACACGCACACATTTTTTTTTACTAGATAAAGCTTAACTAAGCGTTTTTTAACGATTCCCATGCTTTTTTACTTGATATGACGCGTTCTTCGTTAGCAAATAATAGTGATATGCTTTGCTGCCTTTTAACAGAACAGCAAATGAACAAACAAACGTTTATAATTCCACTGAATACTTATAAAATATAATTGGATGATGGGAATCATGATAATCTCGCCTAAAAGAGACTTCTATTGACACCATTTTGAAATAGATTTATTATTTAATATTTATTAACCGTCAAAACCTTTCAGTCTGTTGCTGACTTGGTTGTGAAACGTTCGAAATCTTTGAAGCTAGAATAATTTAAATATTTTAGAATACAATGATATTTATTTTAATATTGATTAATGATATTCAAGGTTTAGTTCCTTATGAAATCATTGTTACATCTAGATTAAAAACGAACACACAAAATAATATCATGTACCTATTTTATGGTATATTACTACAACTTCACCACGATACACTCAACATACATCGCCTATTGCTTACTTCATTGTATAACATGCAAAATAAAGAGAATTCGTAGCAAAAACACTTCAGCCCGAGTCAATTAAACTTAGTCAAATTCTGAGACCATTAGGAGCGTTTCACTTATAGGCACATAGTTGATACCGCTATAAAGGTATTCATTACTCGTAACACAAGACCTGTAGTCGCGGTTGGTGTAACATTATGCCGGGTTGGCAGGTATCGTACGGGTGGAAACATACGGGAGAACAAACGTGGAGTGTAGGTAGAGTCGCTTAATAATAAAGATTAACCGTGGATACCTTATACTAGATTTCTCCACTTAAAAATTAGCTTAGTAATAGTGTAGAAGAGAGTATTATGGAAACAGGTATTTTAAATAAGATGATGAATAGTTTATGCTACTTGTGGTATTTACGTTGTTAGATATATTTATTTATCTATAAAGGTATTTCACGAAAATTGTTGTAATTATTGAATTATTTTAATAGCAGTATAAAGTCTTCGCATCCCCATGTACAATCTAAACATCTCATCGCATTAGTAAATGAAACGTTTAAACTACAACAAACGCGTATGTCCCGTACACAATACCGCCCCGTACATTCCGCTCTGGACCGTCTCTCAGCTTCAGAGGTCAAATAGCCGGACGTGTGGTAGAGTTTAATTACGTACTTAATGCCGCCCGTATCCGTGGACCATTCCGGTCGTATAGTTTGGGCGTATAGTTTGGTCGTATTTTCAACTACATACCCTATAGAGATGGCCGTTTCACGGTACAATGTTCTGGCATTTAGATTTTTACGTAATTAGTATGGCGCCTTAATACCTAATCATTAATTAATTAAAGGAGAGAAAACTTTAATTGTTATGAATACAAATTTTACGTAACGAACAGGCACATAACCATAAATAAATATAATTTTTGACACAAAGCCGTATTATATATTTACAAAGAACACTTCTACGCAAAACTGTTCATTAAAAAAATAAACATATGATTTACGTTCATTATAAAAAAAATCGAGACCATTACACAAAAGTCGGTCAAGTTGATTTGTGAAGAATGAAACGCAATTTAAATAACCAGAGCCCTGCGTGAATCACACAGGAAATAGGCGAAAATAGATTGAGTAGTCTGTAAGTCAAAGCCACCGTTGCCAAGTGGAAGTCTTAACAATATTTTTGTTAATATTCAAAGAAAACAGTCAAACATTAATAAGTCTGCGCTTTTATCTATTTACAACTGCTGTTATTGTGAGTATGGTACATTTTTACACTGGTCCTTCGAGCCGGATCTTTAAATGACTATGTGTTTAGTGTTAGTGCCTTAAAGCCGCGAGATATAGATTACAATACTAGAGAATCTGCGTCTGCTTCTAATATAAATAAGTAACATCTACTTATAACTGACATATCATAAAATATGAACCTTAAAGTTAATGTACAAGACGTGATATCTTTACGTGTTCTACTTTCAGGAACACAAGCGATTATTGCGCGCTATTAGGTCATTTAATAGAATTTGCTACTATTATTAAAATATTTATGCAAATATCACATACCTTATACAGTTTGGATGTCAGTAGGTTACACAGTGCACGTCAATAAAACGTTTCACTGGCTAATATCACTGCGAGTGACCCAAATAATATGAGAAATCTAATGTAACTATGCTACTAATTTAAGTGTATCGCAAAATGCATGGTGGTTTTAAAAGAACAAAATAATTCACAGCAAATAAAAGATGAACTTGTTACCGTAGTCCGACAAGGAACCCTTATAAGATCTTTCAGTCCGTCCGTCCTAGTCTGTCACAGCACAATATCTTCTACGTTTATGTATCGATTTGCATGAAACTTGGTTCAAGGATACTTTGGATATGGATCTCAATTTTAAAAATACAAAAAATGAAAATTACCCTTTTTTAAATACAAAAGGGGTGCTACCATGATGTGCTATACCTATCAGTAATTTGTTATCAGTAAATTGTATTGTTTGTTCAACGAAATTAAATGTTTAGCTAATAACTTTCCTACACTAAATTAATACTGCTTTAAGGGATGGTTACCCACCTGGGCTTCAAATCCCAGTTCCGTGGGTTCATTTTAATCCCAAAGTTAAATATAATACAACTTCTTTCATAAAGATTCAATGTATGTTTTCTATTCATTGTGATGTCTTTTAGATGGTTTTATAAATTAATGATCGTTCTATCTCATTTACTCACGTTTTTCGGTACAAATCTATCCTAAATTGTAACAATAGAAATAATAAATATAGTCCTGGATACAAAACTTCCTGTCCTTTTTCCTTAATAAGGGATTAAGAGGAATACAGTCACTGTTATAAATGTTTCCTTTTATTTTTATCTCGTATGTGTGTTGAGATTGCTAATTATTTTTATAAGTATAGTTAGTTAATTCACAAGTTGCGGTCCCCCCGCGGTCCCCCCGCGCAGTACGGACGTTATAAGTTGGGCTCTTTAATAAATTATCAAAAGTGTTTTAAAAGTTGTGTTTTTTCGCTTCAAAACAATTAATCATCTTACAATTATTACTCCATTATAAAGTGTGCATAAACAATAACGCATATATCCAGCAATAACGGACTAAAACAAGAAAATAGTTTCAAAAGTTAACGTTCACAGTGATATTGTGTCAGTGATTCTCGAACAGTTGCCCGTGGCCGTGAGTACGACTCATCTACACGCTGCAATCTATGATTGGTTGTTTCACGCCAGTAGTTCCCATCTTGTGTCGTATAAACCTTAAATTCGACCATTCTTTCAACTGCAAGTTTGGCTCGTTGCGTGAAGGCACGACTGTCGTATTAGCTGTACTCAACGTCCTGGGTTCGAATCCAGCGAGTCCTCACAGATTTTTTTTTTCTTTTTTATCTTTCTTTTATAATGCCTAAACCACTCATATGGGGTTGCTGTGACCAGGAAGAATACGATAAAGATTATATAAAATGTTCAAATTGCAAAAAAGTTTTTCACCTGAAATGTATCTGCCCAAGTGATCCTATTGAAGACTATCGTAACCAAGGATCTTACTGGAAATGCCCCCTATGCAGGCCAAAAAAATCTAAAGATGATAGTACTCCCGTGCGTGACAAAGCAGGGAAAGCACCTAGCATAACAAATATAACTAAACGATGTAATAAGCGCCCAGCACTGTTTTCACCGCCACAGCAATCTATGACTGCGATCTCTCATGACGATCTTCGTGAAGTTGTAAGGGAGGTACTAAAGGCGGAAAACAGTGAAATGCTTCAACAGCTAAGGTCTTCGTTATCCTCTGCCTTTAATGCTGAAGTAAAAACACTTAAGGCCGAAGTTCAAGATATAAAAGATTCTATAACTTTCATGAACGCCCAATATGAAGCATTTCAAAAACTAAAGGAAGCAGAAAAAGACTCAGTGTCTAACTTAATTCTTGAAAACTCAAAATTGCAAAAGACTATAATAAATTTAAACGAACGAATTGAACAACTAGAACATCAAACAAGGGCTTGTAATTTGGAATTGCAATGCATTCCAGAGTCACGAAGTGAAAATGTATTTGATATTGTGTCAAGAATTGGTGATGCTATTGGTTGTAAGATACAGGATGAGAAAATATCTCGATGCACCCGAACTGCAAAGCAAGACCGTTCTAGTCCTCGGCCACGATCGATTATAGCCCAGTTTTCAACCGCCAAAGTGCGCGATAGTTTTTTGGCTGCAGCTATTAATTTCAATAGGAATAAAAATATTGAAGATAAGCTTAATACTAGTCACATTGGTCTTGGTAATGAGCGCAAACCCATATACATATCTGAGCACCTATCTCCTCAAACTAAAATCATCCATGCAGCGTCTAGAATAAAGGCCAAAGAAATTGGCTACAAATATGTTTGGGTCAGGAATGGAAAAGTCCTAATGAGAAAAAATGATGGTGCTGATTTAAAAATTATTAAGAACTTAGCCTATCTTGATAAATTATCTTAAAATATATATATATTTTTTAGTGGCATGATAAAATGGCTTTCTCTATCAAAAATGCTTAGTATTTATTACCAAAATACGCGTGGTCTTCGCACAAAAACACATGAAGTATATAGAAATATTTGCATTTACAATTATGATATAATCATTTTCACTGAGACATGGTTGAATGACGCTGTGTTAAGTAGTGAGCTTTTTGGAAGTGATTATAATGTATACCGGAGGGATCGCTTCATATCTGGAGCGACAACAAAGAAAGATGGTGGTGGTGTCCTTGTAGCAGTCCATAAAAATATAATCTCTACTCGCTTGATTGAGTGGGACGGTGATGGTGAAGACCTTTGGGTAGCTATAAACGTAAGCTTCGGAAATACAATCTCAAAACTTGTTTTATGCACTGTATACCTGCCACCACCTTTAAATAAAAATTGTTTGGCTAAATTTTTAAACAATTGTAACAGAGTCTCAGAACTACACGAGTACCCGACTCTTATCGTTGGAGATTTTAATTTGAGTTCATTTTGGTGTTTTAATTCTAATCAATTTAATGTAACATCTGGATCCATTCTGGATTCCATGTTAAGAGATTTTTGCAATGTTAATAATTTAATACAGCATAATAATATTCCCAATGTGCATAATAGAGTTCTAGATCTTGTTTTAGCTGATTTAAATAGTTGTAATGTTAGCGAATGTTTTAATTGCTTAACTAAAATTGACCCATTACATCCACCACTTTTAATCACTACTAATTTTCGCCGCTCTTCAAATTTGATGACCAATAATAACAGGGAAGTTTATAACTATCACAAAGGCAACTATGTTGAATTACGAGGTTATCTAGCAGATATAAACTGGCAAGCAAAATTTGAGGAGTGCGGTGATGTTACTGACATGGTTGATATTTTTAACGACATTCTTAAAAGATCTATCCAACTGTTCATACCACTTTTTAAAAGGAAGTCTAAACAACGACATCCCTGGATAAGCCAGACGTTTCTCAAGAGACTTAAAGAAAAAAATAAAATAAAACAACGCTACAATAAATATAAAAACCCCATAGATAAAATTGAATTGCAATTATTAAACAGTAGGTGTAATCGGCTTGCAAGAACTGACTATATGAATTACGTTGCTGGCGTTGAAAAAAATATCAAAACTAACTGTAAGGCTTTTTGGGGCTATATCAAAAATAAACGTAAAAATTCAATAACATATCCCGATATTATGCACGATGAAACTCAAACAGCTGATAACGGTGCAGATATATGTGACCTATTTGCAAAATATTTTCACTCAGTGTATGACGGAGCGGAGACCTCGGATCCTATTACGCAACAAGTCCCCACTAATGCTTGTGACAGCCTTGGTTCATTGTATATTGAGCGTAAAAGAATTAGGGAAGTTCTTAAATCATTGGACAGGTCAAAAGGTGCTGGGCCTGATGGATTTCCTCCTATATTATTAGTTGAATGTGCTGATTTACTTTCCTTACCTTTGTGGTTAATCTTTAACGAATCGCTTAATTCTGGAATGTTTCCTATGCAATGGAAATCCGCCAAGGTTGTTCCGATCTTTAAAAGTGGGGATAGTGGTTCAGTTCGTAACTATAGACCTATTTCTATTATATCGACATTTTCCAAGGTATTTGAAATTTGCACGTTGCCTTTTATTCAATATCATTTTAAAAAATATTTAACTGAAAGTCAACATGGGTTCACTAGAGGTCGCTCCACACTTACTAACCTAGTCCATTTTTCTCAAAATATAATTTCTGCCATAGACATCAAACAGCAAGTCGACGTCATATACACTGATTTTAAAAAGGCGTTTGACATGGTTCCTCATAAAATTTTAATTCACAAGCTAGCAGCACTTGGTTTTTCTGGGTCACTTTTGAAATGGTTGGGTAGTTATTTGGACTCACGTTCGTTCTATGTAGTTGCAAATGGGTTCGAATCACCGTATTATAGCATCAGATCTGGCGTACCACAAGGCTCGCACTTGGGCCCTGTGTTGTTTAATATATTTATTAATGACATTGTTAGCTGCTTCCGTAACTCCACGCCATATCTGTTTGCGGATGATCTGAAATTTATGCGTGTAATAACTCGCGACGAAGACACTTTTCTCCTTCAACAGGACTTGAATAGTCTTGTATTTTGGTGTGAATCAAATGGCATGAAATTGAATATTGAAAAATGCTCTTATATAACTTTTTCACGTAAACATGTTGGCATTAACTCAAAGTATTACGCCAACAATCAAGAATTAGTCAGAGTTGAAAGTATCAAAGATTTGGGCGTTACTTTTGATCAAAAATTTACTTTCCTAGCCCACATTGAAAATGTTGTAAAAAAGGCCAACCAAATGCTTGGGTTCGTAATCAGAAACGCAAGATTATTCAAATGTCCTAAGACTAAAATTATTCTTTATAATACCTTTGTACGTAATGTCTTAGAATACTGCTCAGTAGTGTGGCGCCCTCACTTTGCTACACATTCACTTAGATTAGAACGGGTTCAAAAAAGGTTTATATGGCACCTTGCCTATAGTCAAAATTTAAGTAAAAGTCTAATTTCGTACTCGAAGCGTCTGGAATATTTTAAATTGGTATCTTTAGAGAGAAGGCGCGATAATTTTGATATTTTATTTTTATACAAATTACTAAGAAATAATATTGACTGCCCTCAACTGCTTTCCTTGATTGGCTTCCGAACGCCTAGTAAATTCCCACGGAAACCGATCCCTCTGTTATCGGTGCCCGTCATGAAGACCAAGTTGGGTTCCTTCTCTCCCTTACCGCGGATATGTAGAAATTACAATCGAATAATAATAAATCACACACTGGATATACATTTTGACAAATTTGGGAAATTTAAAAAAACCTTACTTACGATCAACCATGTCAGTGTTTAATTAATAGGTACTACCGCATAATTTTATTATTATGATATTGTCGTTTATCTAAGTTTTAAAAAATGAATTATTTCTGTGTTTTAAATGAATTTACTTGACTGTTTTAAACGTTTCGCTTTTTACTTATTTTAAATTATAATTATTATCTAAGTTGATTATTATTTTTTATGAATTAAGATTGTGGATAATTTGAATTGAATTAATTTTTAAGTATGTACTTGTTTATAATTTATTAACTGATAATTATGGAATGTATTGAATGTGTTGTAACGTATTTTTTATAGTGCATGCAGTGCTCATTTTTTATTGGTTGTCCATCATGTTCTATATTTTTTGTGTATTTTTTATGTAATTTCATCGATGTACAGCTGCTAATGAGCCTTAATAAATAAATAAATAAATAAATAAAGTTGCTACGTACTGTTTTGTCCATGTTTTCATAAAAAAATCGCAAAAAATTTATTTTAAGTAGAGATTAGCTCAAATTACATTGTTGTTATAAAATAAGTTTTAGTAATATTAAATTATATAATACTAGCTTCCGCCCACGACTTTGTACGTGCATCCCCGTTTTTCCCCGTTCCCGCAAGAATTTCGGGAAATCCTTTCTTAGCGGATGCCTACGTCCTAACATCTACCTGCATGCCAAATTTCAGCCCGATACGTCCAGTGGTTTGGGCTGTGCGTTGATAGATCCATAACATAAAAAAAAAAAAAAAAAAAAAAAAAAAAAAAAGATCACTATAACAGTCACCTTTGAGTTTTATATATATAGATTTAAACGATTCATAAGCGCTACTTAAATAATATGTCTAGTTCAATAAATAATTTTAATCTGAGGTTTCCAGTGGGTAGGTACTTTCTTGAAATATAATTGAAAATTAAATTTTCAGTGTAGGGCTTTAGTTTGTGTGTGGGCAGGAGTGGGTTTGATAAAGCATGTTTATAAACAAAAACTCTAACAAAATGTATTTTCTTATAATTATTTAATGATTAGTAATATCAAGTGCTTCGTCAGATGTATTAAACTTCCTTAAAATTTTTCTAAATCTCTCTTTTTTCAGACACAAATATCTACACTTATTTTAAATATTTGATCGTTATGTGTGAGTCCCAAATTTACACCGTTAATCAAATTTTAAGACAACAATGTATAAAAAGCTCCAATTGACTGAATTATTATAACTACCACCCCAATGGTCCATCTTAATTCACTACAGGGGCGTTTCTCAACTAGTTACCATAAATTGCATTTTAAAACCGTCAACTTATATATTTCTAAATACATTAAACTTGCGAGAATTTCCCACCGTTATTTCAAAACTTCCCCAATCGACGGTCCAGTTAAATTTTATATTAAAAACTTTGACGGAAATGACTTTAACGTTAACAAAGTCTGTTATGTCGAAGTTCATGGAAATAATTTTGAATTAAGTTGACGGATCGTTGGAGTTCATGGAGTGAAGAAAATTACAGATGGTGCAGTGGTTAATCACCGGGATCATCCTACTAATATTATAAATGCGAAAGTTGTGAGGATGTGTGTGTGTTTGTTACTCTTTATATCATACATCATACAACTGAACCGATTACAATGAAATTAAGCACACATATAGAGGGTAACTTGGATTAACACATAGGATAGGTTTTATCCTGGAAATCCCACAGGAACGAGAACTATGCGGGTTTTTCTTTGAAAACGCGGGCGAAGTCGCGGGCGGAAAGCTAGTAATTATTATATACAGAGGTTTCGATTCTTTTCAGAAAAAATATTCTATTGTTTTAAGGAATATCTGGGTGTTTTATACATAATATTGTGAATTTACTGGAATTTAAGAAGAATATTAAGCTATTGCATAGCTTCTATCGCGGGCCTTGAGCGCGGGGACCGAATCCAGAAATTCCGTAACGAAAAGACCTCACGCTCCCCACTCCGACGGGCACGGAGGTGTGGCTTGAAGGCATACTATGCAATAGCTTTACCGCGGCAGTCCCCGAGTGCCACACGTCTTTTTTGTTATTTAGTTAAGTTCGTACTAAACTAAACAAATGCTTTTTTGTGAAGGCCTATTACTATTAGAAATGCGAAATTTTGTGATAATGGATATAATATTTTGTTACTTGTTTATAAAAATATACTCTTTCACATTTGATTGGTTCTGTATAACATTTGCCACAGAAATATTTTGTAATCAGGAGTATTACATGCATGACTGTCTATCACGGAAGAAGTAACGCGCTAAAGTTAGTATCCTTAACAAAAACATACGATTTCAATTCGCGACTAGACGATGATATTCGAATATAACTACATATTAGGTACCTACATATTTATTTATTTATTTATAACACTTTATTGTACAAACAAGAAAGGTCAATGCAAAAAAGAACAATATTACAAAAAGGCATCATTTGTACGAAAAGCAGCCTTATTGCTGAATAGCAATCTCTACCATGCAACCTGTTAGGAAGGAAATGTTTGAAGTTGTATTAGTTCTACATTACAAAAAAGCTTCTCTGTTTGTTACGTTATCTTCATTAGAGCAACAAAATGTAAACAATGTCTGTTTCTTTGTACAGCTTATGAGATTTTATTACGTTTCCTTTCGTTAAATAAATCTTGTTAAATAAACATGTCTGCGGTGCTCTGTTACAGTCAAGTTAGATGATTATGTGTTCAATGTTTGTTGAAAATCTAAAAAAGATGATAGATACGTTTTGTTAATAGAAATAAGTTTTTTAATATCTTATCAATGTAGTATAATACATATAAATTAATGTCTTATACATGTCCCTAAGAATATTTATAAATTGGTGGATTTCCATTCTCCTCCAAACTTGTTGTTTTCTATACTAATCTATACTAATATTATAGAGTGGATTGTAATTATGTATGTATGTATGGTTTTCACGCATAAACTACTGGACGATTTCAAAAATTCTTTCACCATTAGAAAGCTGCATCTTCACTGAGCAACATAGGCTATATTGCATTTTCAAAAAAATTAGAGATCCTTACCAAAAATGCATGTAACCCAAGGTGTAAAAAATTCCTTAATAAAAATTCTGTCATCGCGTGCGCTGCGGAATCTATTCCTTGAAGTACGAGGATGGTTCTTATGAAAAAAAAACGTAAACATGTAGGTACCACGGGCGAAGCCGGGGCGGACCGCTAGTTTTTAATAAATAATAATATCAGTTTAAATATAAATTGGGTATGCATATTGCAATAAAATTTATAAATAATATGCTTTATAAACTTAAATTTGACTGCGCTATATCAAAAATAATCAAAACTTTACCACTCAAAAACCGAGTGTTTCAGTAAGTATCATATTTACTCAAAATTAGTTACAATAACGTTCACTAGCGTGAGATGAACTTGTAATTAGTAACACTGAACATTGAACAAACTTGTTCCACGGAATGGCGGCCGCGTTTAAAGCCAACTTTTAGCTTAATAGTGCTTTTATAGTGGTACATTCTAACTTGTATATTTTACCTGATAAAACGCACGGCTTTTTACCAGCTAATAACTAGGATAAGGGCTTGTTTAGTTGTAATATAAGGGGTTAGAAATGCAATTACGTTAAGAAGAGTTTGGTATATTTAGGATTACTTTTATAAAAGACTATCGATGAAATAATTTTATAAATATGAAAATGCCTGCCAGGGAATGTTTCTGTTTTCTGTCTAAAGTGATGGATATTGAATACCTACGTATGACTTGATACGGATATAGATTTAAACTTAGAGAATGGCACAGTTTCCATAGCTCAGGCCTGTTAATTCGGTAAAAATAAAATTATTAGGAAAAGCTTCCGCGCTACATTTGAAATGTATGTAAACAAAGTTGACGACGAATCGTTTATAACAAACTAGCTTACCGCCCCCGGCTTCACCCTGACTAAAACCTAATAAATTATATACTAAAACCTTCCTCTTGAATCACTCTATGTATTAAAAAACCGCTCAAAATCCGTTGCTTAGTTTTAAAGATTTAAGCATACATAGGAAAGCGACTTTGTTTTAAACTATGTAGTTATTTACATTGAACAGTTAGGTATATAATATAGCCTCAGATAGCAATGCTATTTTCTCATACATTCATTGACTTATTAAACTAGTATCGCAACAACATAATACAGACAGATAAATAACAGATTCACCATTCATTCCTCCACCTTACAAAACTACAACCCAAACACTCGTCCCACTATTAAATAAAAACTCAGAGTATTTATAAAAGCTATTTATAACACAAGTCTGACGTTCGTAGACGCGTGCGCACGTATGCAACATGGCCGACGGGATTGTGATGTGAAATGTTCAATTTTAAAGTGAAACAGAGAGATGTGTATTGTTATGGTGTTAAATCGAAGCCTCCTAAAACACCGTTGAAGCATCGACGTAAGTTATACTGTGTTATAAATAAACATTTGTAAACAAAAGTGTATTTACAGTTGTATGTAATGACATTAAACTGTCTTAGTCTATTGATAAGTGATAATATGAGATTTGATTCCCTTTTTTGCAATCTTGATTATATAGGTAGTAGGATGTTCAATTATTTACTATGCCACTTGAGCTAGTCTAGTATTATATTATCTATGCTTGCGTACTAATAATTGTGGAAAATGAAAAGCTCTATGTACATAGAGCCCATATATATAAAATATGTATATAATATGTAATTTTATGTACATTATAAATGTACGGTTAATATAAGCGATTAAGGTAACATTCATAGCGAAATATCTAAAAAATAAACTCTATAATTATATTGATAATACCTTAGAACTTATAATAATTCAAGAAAGCTCTACAAAACCATTCTGAATGTAAAATATTGTACTATTAAACAGTAAAGAATATTTTTAACTTAATTAGTTGAGCAACAGACATAGATGAGACAAAACGGATATCTCTCTTGGCACAAATATCGTTATATTTTTGTTATTCTTGAACTTATCAACAACCGCTCGTCATGTTTCCGTTCTTTTTATTTTTGTTTTTATGTGTGGAAAGGTAGAGTATATATTTGATGGGTTATTTATTTAAAACATAGTTATATTATGTATAAAATTGAGTTGTGTTTTTTATTATACAAATTAAGCCATTTTTATAAATAAAAGTTGACATTGGTACGTTTTAAATGGAAACAAAGCATTAAAAGATGTAGAGTATCTTAATATAGAGCTAACAGAGTAACTTTACCAAAATTTCACATCAAACATTTTCCAATAATCTAGTGAAAATAAGAAAGAAAGCTTTTTCTACATGCGTGGTTCAAAATGCTCAACACATTGTGGTAACGTCTCACCAAATAAAGATAAAAAAAATATATTGAAATCTCGCCTTTATGCATTAAAGAATGTATTCTACCCCTAAATCATACCCTACCCTCGCGAAAGATCAAAGAAGGTTGGATAAGCTCAGCTTAATCAAGTGCTTTGTTGAACTAAGGATTAACTAAACGTATATGCGGGAGTCAGAGGGTTGCCATGGCAACCGTGTGTAATAATGAAGATAATCCTGACAATGCCATATAACTATCCTAGTTACGAATGTAGTTTTTATGGATGAGGACATAAAGTAGTCACTCGTTGTTTTATACCGGAGTAATTTAAACACAACACAAGCCTAAAAATTACTCCACTCTAAACTTGATAATTGCAATCGACTTTTGAACAATGAAACTTGTTCAATGTTACAGTTTAAAATAAATTATTTCATTTTACATTGTAATCAAACGCAGCGACGGCAGCTGTCGACGTGCCGACGGCTGCCGTCGACATGTGGCGACGCGGACGGCTGAAGTAGCCTCTGCCGTTCACAACTTGCCGTTCGTCTGTTAGAACGCTTAGTTGGACAAGAGGAACAACCTTTTTTGTTATACTTAAATGAATTATTACAAAAATATTTACAACTAAGACGGGTCTTAGGATTTAGAATGCTTCTTTTTCTTAAAATATAAAGAATAACCTACTTTATACTAACGAATTCTTCTTAGGGGGCCGAGTCACCTTCGTCCGTAGGAGTTTACCCGGAGTATGGATACCCTACACGTGGCCCCTGGGTGGTGCTAAACAGGTGACATGGTGGGAGACAGTCGTCGCGGCTATAATGACCACCCATCAGCTGAAGCCGTGTCGCCAAGCGTCCGCGTTCCGACACGTTGAAGCTGATGTAGCCCTTGTGGAGACGGGTCGAATCAGTTGCGCTTGTACAACCTGGACGATTTGACGCACATTTTATGTTGTTGCACCTGGAGACTAGTCATGGAGGGTAGCGGGATCCGAGGCACGGTTCACCGCTGGCCGACCGCTAGTCAGTAGGGGGCCCAAGTAGCGTGCTAGCCACATGTGAAAGGCTGCCCCGCCAACTAGCGAAAAATCCCAAGATGCGCCATAGTGCCGGTTGGCGACCGGACGAGAGGGCCCTATGGACATCCTTGGGGGGGCTCGGGCGTCCCCGCAGTCTCCAGACTAGTCCCCATAAGTGTAGCTTCTGAATGTGCGTCTCAGGTCTAGAAGTATAGCGCCTCGATTCACTGCCGTCTTCACACCTACTTCACTCTCCATTAAAACAATGAAAAAGACAAGGTACAAGAAAAACGTTGTACAGCGGCAGCACTCCCTCTCGCTGAAAGTAGACCTCACTAACATCAGAGGTCTACACTCCAACCTCGTTGCAGTCCACTTCCACCTAGAGACTAGCAAGCCTTGTATCTTGTTCCTCACGGAGACGCAGATTAGATGTCCGTCTGATCAGGCGTACCTATCGTATCCCGGCTATACCCTGGAGCATAACTTTAAAGCTCGGTCAGGTGTGTGCGCGTACGTACGTGACGACATCTGCTGTCGGCGTCTCCGTTACCTTGAAGACCCCCATTTCTCTGTACTTTGGATGCTGGTGGACACAGGCCTAGAGAAACTCATCTATGCTTGTGTCTACCGAGCGCACAGCGGAGACCAGGAGACGATCAGGCTCACAGAGTACCTAAGTGAGGCGGCGGATGCTGCTCAATACAAATACCCTTCCGCTCAGCTAGTGCTTCTGGGGGATTTTAATGCCCACCACCAGGAGTGGCTATACCCATACCAGTGCACTGACCTCGCTGGGAGAGAGACGCGTAAACTCGCTATAGCGTTAAATCTCACCCAGCTGGTTCAAGGAGCGACGCGGGTTCCTGATGTTGAGAGCCATACAGCCAATTGCTTGGATCTTCTGCTGACAACCGATCCAGACCGTTACTCGGTAGCGATTTCATCGCCGCTTGGCAGCTCCGACCACTGTCTGGTGAAATCTGTATCTGTCTACTCGCCGCCCGACCCCAGTCCCAGGGGCTCGCGGCGCGTGTGGCGATACAAGTCAGCAGATTGGGACGAGATGCGTTCTTTCTTTGCATCTTATCCCTGGCGGCCTGTTTGCTTTTCTTCTGAAGACCCTTCAACCTGTGCGGATGCTGTGACTGATGTGCTGCGGCAGGGAATGGAGTACTACATTCCATTCTCCGATGTAGCCACGTCCAGCAAAGCTCAACCCTGGTTCAGAGCAGAATGTAGACGCGCTGAAGCGCTTAAACATGAAGCATATCTAGCCTGGGCTGATGCTCGACACCGCAAGGCCAAGGACGTATCTGAGAAGAAGAAAGCCTTCAACCGGGCCGCCAAGTCCTGCAAAAAGGCTCTACGGAAAGCTCGATTCGACCACGTTAGCCGTATAGGGAACAAACTGGCTTCTTACCCCTCTGGTAGCAAAGCGTTTTGGTCCCTGGCAAAGTCGGTTGAATCGAATTTCTGCCGCCCCTCACTTCCTCCACTGCTGAAACCAGATGGGTCGCTGGCTCACACTGCCACGGAGAAAGCGAACCTACTAGCTACTCTGTTCGCAGAAAATTCACGTCTAGATCCCGCAAGCGCCAAACCTCCCAGTCTACCTGGATGCGAGGTGAGCATGCCAGAAATTCGCATCCGTCAGACTGAGGTTCTGAAAACGCTGCGAAATCTTGACGTGAACAAAGCTAGTGGCCCTGATGGAATACCAGCCATAGTGCTTAAAACCTGTGCGCCTGAGCTCGCTCCTGTCTTGACACGCCTCTTTCGCCTTTCGATGATGACTGGAAAAGTACCGAAATCATGGAAACTTGCCAACGTGCAGCCTGTGCCCAAAAAAGGCAGTCGTGCCGACCCCTCCAATTATAGGCCAATTTCAGTCACGTCCATACTCTGCAAGACTATGGAGCGTGTACTGAACAGCAGGTTAATGGCACACCTAGAAGCGAACGATCTACTCAGTGACCGCCAATACGGATTTCGCCGAAATCGGTCCACTGGGGATCTTCTAGCGTGTGCCACCTATATCTGGAGTGAGGCCATCGAGAATCATGGTGAAGCACTCGCAGTCTCCCTCGATATCTCGAAGGCCTTCGATAGGGTCTGGCATGATAGTCTTATCGGCAAGCTTCCATCGTACGGTCTGCCTACTGGTTTTTGCGCATGGATCTCAGATTTCTTGAGAGACCGGTCGATTCGAGTAGTCGTCGACGGTTGCTCGTCCGACCAATTGGCTATTAATGCCGGGGTCCCTCAGGGATCAGTTCTCTCCGCAACACTATTCCTGCTACACATTAACGATCTGCTGAAACCCGGTATCTATGGGTACGCAGACGATAGCACCGTTGTGGAGAGATACGCATCCAGCGCGCGAGCCAGTACGGCACAAATCCAGTCTCTACGGGAGGCGATGGTCGAACGCATGAACTTGTCCTTACAGGCAGTCTCCGAATGGGGCGAGGCCAATCTGGTCAAGTTCAATGCGACCAAGACCCAGGCGTGTCTATTTACCGCTAAACGGAGTCCATTCAACCTAACTCCGTCCTTCCAAAGTGTATCCGTACCGATAACTGACCACCTCGAGCTTCTTGGTATCACCTTAACGCCTACTCTCAACTTTGGTTCATACATTGAATCAAAAGCCCAAGTAGCCTCAAAAAAGCTTGGTATACTGGCAAAGATGAGGCAGTATTTCAGCCCGGGACAGTTGCTCAACCTCTATCAAGCACAGGTCCGTTCGTGCATGGAATACTGCTCTCACCTCTGGGATGGATCTGCCAAATACCAGCTGGAGACACTTGAGGCGATAGAGAGGCGTGCCAAGAGGCTAATAAACGACGATGAGCTAGTAGGCAAAAAACTCCAGAGCCTCGCCCACCGTCGCAGAGTGGCAAGTTTATCGGTTTTTTACCGGATACACTTTGGAGAGTGCGCTGCGGAATTGCACGACCTAATTCCGCCATCCCCATTTTTCCATCGTTCGTCGAGGCGCACAGATTCTAGGCATCGCCACATGGTTGACGTTCCATGTACCCGGACAAAGCGGTTCGGATCGTCATTCTTTATTCGAACCGCTAGGGACTGGAACATGCTTCCTGAATCTGTGTTCCCCGACGAGTACAATTTGGAGGTCTTCAAGAGGAGAGTGAACAGGTACATTTTAGGGAAGCGCGCTCCATCTTAGGCCACATCTCAGCTTACCATCAGGCGAGATTGTGGCCAAGCGCTCCCCTATTGTACAATAAAAAAAAAAAAAAAAACGAATCATTAGCTACATTTTCAACCAGTACCTTTGAATATATATTCTGTAGAGGAGACACTAGTGCTCCAATTACCGAGTTACTAAACTTATATTGGGATAAGTCGAAAACTTAGTAATATCCTTCCTAGTTGGAGGTAAGAGCTTGTTAAAAGTATACTTTTTAATGAACTTTTAGAAACCTTACAGAAAGTTTTGAAATACGTGGTTATGACGTATATTAAATGTGATTGTCTTTTAAATAAGTTACATAAATGTAGTTTGCTCTATATTTTTAGCAATGGGTTTATTTTTTGTTATTCTGTAGGACATAATAGTTTAAATCCCGATAAATAACATTTATTCTGTACTAGCTGTGCTCCGCGGTTTCACCCGCATTGCTGTGCTCCTGTTGGTCCTAGCGTGATGATATATAGCCTATATCCTTCCTCGATAAATGGGCTATCTAACACCGAAAGAATTTTTAAATCGGACCAGTAGTTCCTGAGATGGGTGCGTTCAAACAAACAATATAATATCATCACGCTAAGACCAGGAGGAGCGCTGTGGGTAAAACTGCGGAGCACAGCTTTTTATTATATTATGTATCAACATAACTAGTCTTTTAATGTATCATCACACGCCACACCATGACTTTAATAGACATTATTTTTCATCCAGTGATGAGTTTATCAGAATTAATGTTAAAACAATTATAACACGCACAATGAGGTTAATGCGTATGCCGGGTTGTTTTATAAGTTTACATATTATAATATGAAGTAATAACTAGCTGACCCATCAAACTTTGTTCTGCACGGACACCCTTGTCATCTAAGAAAAAAGTATAAAAAGGTTGTAAAAAAAGTTACACAAAAAATATTAATAAAATCGATCACGTCGTTGAGGAGGAGTTTGGTTTAGAAAATTGTGACACGATAATTTTATTTATTTAAATATTTTATTTATTTGCGATATAGAGTCATACATTTATACATATTTAAAAGGGCAACATATACCTTGTTATGAAAATACCTTGTTATGAAAATAAATATCTTGACAAAACTTGCGGTTTAAAAGGACGAGTGGTCTGTATTCAGCAGTGGATAGTCTACACTCTACATTTTACAGTGTGCGTAGGTAATGTCCTTTAAGTTTTTTTATATTGAATTAAATTCAGAAATAGCAGAGAATTATTTATTTACCTATATAAGTATTTATTTAAAATTATATATTATGTATGTTTATCAGCCATCTGGTTTCCATAACACAAGCGAAAGCTTAGTATGGGATCAGATCGTGCCGTGTGTGAAAATTATCCTTAAATATTTATAATTCTACCATGGACGAATATAATTTCTACCTAGGATTTCAAACTAAAAGAAAAATAAATTTCCCGGAAAAAAGGTCACATTATTAATTAATTAAGTGTCTTATTAAGGTGTCGATTACTTAATGAAATTCCGTATAAATGGCAAATATTCTGTTACAAAATGTCACTGATATCGAATTAATTATTCCCTGCTTTTTTTATAAAAACGATCCTTATTTAGACACAAATTATCTGCTTTATGTCTATATCCGCGTATCTAAAAATAAGATTTTTTCCGGTCCATGTTGTAAGAATATTTACAAACATTGCCCACTTCCTTTCCACAATCCTTGATTAAAACTAATAAGATAACTAACTAGCTTTCCGCGGCTTCGCCCGCGTTTTCAAGAATAATCCGCATAGTTTCCGTCCCTGTGAGATTTCCGGTATATAACCTATCCTATGTGTTGATCCAAGTTAACCTCTGTGTGTGTGCTAAATTTCATTGTAATCGATTCAGTAGTATTTTCGTGAAAGAGTAACAAACATACACACCTACACATACACATTACACATACATCCATCCTCACAAACTTTCACATTTATTATATTAGTAGGACATTATACGAATTTGGCAATTGTTTTTGTGTATCTATAGATAACTAGGTTTTCGCCCGCGGCTTCGCCCGCGCAGTCAAAGAAAAACCCGCATAGTTCCCGTTCCCGTGGGATTTCCAGGATTGCGTCATTTTCCCGGGATAAAAAGTAGCCTATGTCCTTTCTCGGGTATCAAAATATCTCCATACCAAATTCCATGAAAATTGGTTCAGTAGTTTAGGCGTGATTGAGTAACAGACAGACAGACAGAGTTACTTTCGCATTTATAATATTAGTATCGATTATAATAAATTAATGTCCTATTGATAAAACCTACCACTCATTTATTCATTCAATTTTCAAACTCAAACTCAAACATTTATTTATTCAATTAGACTACTTTTAGTAGCACTTTCGAATCGTCATTACATTTAAAGTATTTTTAACATTTACCACCGATTCGGAAAGCAGTATCTATGGAGAAGAACCGGCAAGAAACTCCATAGTTGCTCTTTTAAAATCATTTCAATATTACATAATCTGTAACTTAAATCTAACTACATAATATTAAATCATAATATGCCAAAGAACTGTCCTGTGGTTCTTACGCGACAACCCTCCATGGATTTTCATCTTCCATATATTCCTTAATGCTATAATAGGCTCTCTGAACTAATATATTTTTTACATATGTTTTAAATTTAGCACTACCAAACTCTTTAATATTATGAGGAATTCTATTGTAAAAGCGTATACCTTGACCCATAAATGAATTTTTAACTTTAGCTGATCGGAAAAATGGCATTTCAATTCTATTTCTGTTCCTTGTGCCATAACAGTGTCTATCTCCTACTCTTGTGTGTAAGTCGGCGTTTTTGTGTACATGCAAAATATTATTAAATATATACTGTGATGGTACAGTAAGGATACCAGTATTCTTAAAGAGATCTCTTAGTGAGTCCCGAGCACGTAAATTATATATAGAGCGAATGGCTCTTTTCTGTAAGATAAATATAGTTTCTATATCTGCTGCCCTGCCCCATAGTAGAATTCCATAGGACATAATACTATGAAAGTAGCTGAAATAAACCAATCTAGCTGTATCTTCATCGGTGAGATGCCTTACCTTTCGGACTGCATATGCTGCTGAACTGAGCTTACCTGCAGCGGTGTTGACATGGGCTCCCCACTGTAGTTTCTCGTCCAATGTTAACCCAAGAAATACAGTCGATTCTGCAGGTTGTAATACCTCCCCGTTCAAGGTAATATTTCTGCTCAACTTTTTAACGTTAGGTAGTAAAAATTCAACACAAGTTGTTTTTTTGGCATTTAATAATAAATTATTAGCAGTAAACCAGTCGGATATGTGTAAAAGATTGCTCGCTTCCTTTCCTAATTCTTGATTAAAACTAATAAAATAATTTATGAATGTATTCTCACACCTTCACTATTTTATTTACCCACTTTCTGTCACTCTTATACTATCTTTGAAAACTAATGCGATCCAAACTTCCAAGTAGATTACCTTCAGTGTAACACACACAGAAACTTTCAGCTTTTATACGAACTACTTCATTTTATAAAAGGAGAAAGTTCGTGTGATCGTCGCTAGCTATTTGTATATATGAGTTATCTTAACCAAATCTTTGTCTATTTTTATCACAGTTCTCTTATAATTACTATTCTAAAAATAGTCTGTGGAATAGACATTACAGTAAAAAGCATTAAGCATGCATTCATATACATAACGCTCTTCCCAAACTATTTGTATCCCCAAACTATATCACTACATAGTATAAAACAAAGTCGCTTTCTCTGTCCCCGTGTCCCTATGTCCCTTTGTATGCTTAAATCTTTAAAACTACGCAACGGATTTTGATGCGGTTTTTTGACGTGACAACGTCTTATAATTCGATGGAGCCGGCTGCACGCACGAAAAAACATGACTCATGCGGCGTTACCTCGCTCTGAGGCGTTCCATGTAAGGCTTGAAGTGCAAGCGAGAGCGCGGAACGAGCGACAAAGAAGCACTATCCGGACGTTGTCACGTTCAAATATCGTCAGTAAACCGACTTTACAGACAACCAATTTTTTGACGTGACAACGTCTTATAATTCGATAGAGCCGGCTGCACGCACGAAAAAACATGACTCATGCGGCGTTACCTCGCTCTGAGGCGTTCCGTGTAAGGCTTGAAGTGCGAGCGAGAGCGCGGAACGAGCGACAAAGAAGCACAATCGGACGTTGTCACGTTCAACTATTGTCAGTAAACCGACTTTACAGACAACCAATTTTTTTTAATAGATAGAGTGATTCAAGAAGAAGGTTTTAGTATAATAATATAATTTATTAGGTTTTAGACAAAGCGGGCGAAGCCGCGGGCGGTAAGCTAGTTGGTTTATAAACTACGTATCTAAACCAAATCTTCTCTAAAATCTGCACTAATTAATTTATTGTTTGATCAATTTTATACTTTTACTTTAAATAATACCTAAATTACTGTTAATTGAACTGATATAATATAAAATAAATATTGTATAACGTACACACTTTCCTCCGCCGACCCACGTTCACACTGTGTGCTTCGCGTGGCTGCTCGCTCTGTGTGCACCCGCCTAATCACATACGTAACCCAGCAACACTAAATAGTCTTAGATATAAATAGCGTATATTTGTAAACATGGTGTTTTATTGGCCACGTGTTCCATCCGCTACGGTGTTTGGACAGACACGTTTTACGTTCTTGATTGTAATTATATCACGCGACTGTGATTTGGATTAAGTAACTGTATTTATAGTACGATTCAAACTTAATGGCGGCTCGGAACATCGTACGATCCGATGCGCAGAAATTTTTTTTTTGATAATAGCGGGGCGTTAAGAGACCTGTGCGCACCCGCACTCGCACCTGCACCTAACTTCCGAGCCGCTATTAAGTTTGAATCGAACTCTAAATTCCCAAAAAATGGAGATTTTTGGTTAGATGGATAACTATAGGATAGTAATAAGCTGTACTTTTTCTTTACAATTATTGTTATTGAAAAGAGATGGGACTACATTTTGTAAGTTGTTGATTTGATTGAATCTATTAGAAAAAATAAACGCGACATTTAGTCAGCATTATGAAAATCGTTAAACATGCCTTGTTTATATAGCTACCTATTGTAAAAACAATAAGGCTTCTTCTGGTCTTGATATTATGTTATGTATTACTCTTTGTTTACAAATAAAGATATTGTTATTCTTCGCTTTATTTACGTACAAATAGGTCGTAATTCAATTGTATTTGCGTATTTATAACCTAGTCTCAAACAAAAACTTTATCAAATTACCATAATATGCTTTTAGAAGAACGTTGGCACGCAGGTTCTCAGAATATCCAATACGATATTTGAATATCTGATTAAATAAAAAAAAAACACATAAATTATTATTATGATTCAATTCGAACATATATGTATCCGCTCTGTGGTATTTTCTCATACAACTTTTCTAAGAAAAATCGCTCTTCGATAGAAAACACATTATCATATTTATAACCATTTCCAATACCAAGTTAAGGCGGCACATACACTGATATATTTAAAACATTTTGAATAATTTATTAGTCTCGTCTCTTTTACTCTTTAACATATTCATATAAGCGTGAGTGGGACAAAGCTACAATGATTTCAGATTTGTATGACAGATTTTGGTTCATTCAAACGAATTCTTGTTTATTTGTTATTTCAAATACGTTAATCAACTAGATAATAATACCAATAGATTTGTCTAAAATATTTAATGACCTATTTCTGTTGTAACATGTTTTCTTTATAAAAACATATTATAACTACTTAAGCTATTAATAAAGAGGGATGTAGAAAGGTTTGAAGACGGAAATAACAAATACTACGACCAATAATTATGTAATAATATTGTTATTATTGTTATATTTAAATATCTACAAAAGGAGTAATCGGAAGACTACCTAAAATGCTAGGTAAGCAACAGCCTTATTATACTATAGAAGCAAACACTGATCCTATCAATACACCATACCAACGTTATACAAACCTGCGCTAATAAAGCCCTTTAAACATTCCGCAATACAGTGCAGAAGCCGCCTAATAACGTCTTTAAATCGAAGCACCATGAAAGAAAACAGGCGTGTCCATTACACATCTGTCAGATGAAATCAGTAAGTACATTTAGACGGACGTAATCAACCTTTGGCTTTGGTTAATCTAGGTCTTACTATTGGATATTTATAGCGCATTAATGGAGTTTTTAAGCCGATTATTATCATATGTATGTTGATAAATTGTTCTTGTTTGTGTGAAATATTGATTCAGAAAGTATGTTATCAAGTTTCACACCGGTTGTCCTTTGAAAAGAAAGTGGTATAAATCACTATCACTACATAGTACCTAGTATAAAACAAAGTCACTTTCTCTGTCCCTATGTCCCTTTGTATGCTTAAATCTTTCAAACTACGCAACGGATTTTGATGCGGTTTTTTTAATAGATAGATTGATTCAAGAGGAAGGTTTTAATATATAATTTATTAGGTTTAAGTCAAAGCGGGCGAAGCCGCGGGCGGTAAGCTAGTAAATGATATAAAAGTCTTCGGGTCATTAACAATATTGTTATCATGGTTTACTTTTATCCTCTTGGCGTGGTTGTTATTATTTTTGTTCATAATCTATATAGTATGTATTGTTTAGGACATTCCGAATCAGGTTACAAAAAAACTCCACCTAACAACAACAACAAAAATCGGCTGCTTTCAAACTCAAACTCAAACATTTATTTATTTAATTAGACTTCTTCGAAGCACTTTTGAATCGTCATAACATATTTTTAACATTTACCACCGATTTAATCAACTCTTACCTCCCATCAAAATAAAAAAATCTCATAATCGACCATAACCAGTTAAAAAGCCAACATATCAAGAGATATACCATAGCTGTGATTGACGTATCTTGACCCTAATTATGTGTCAGGAAGCATCGACAGTCCCTTGACAAAAGCGTCCATTTCCAACGTGACGCAATTGGCCTGGCATATTTTTAAGTGGCGTTTATTTGTTCAGCGTTATTTTCAACTGATTTTCCCAGAATGTGAGATGTTGGTGGTACTATACCTACGTAATTTCGTTTCTAGGTTTGTGTTCAAACACATTTTAGATTTTTAGATGTGCGAAGTGTTAAATGAAGTAAAATATACGTAGGTACGTTATATTTTTTTTAATAAAATCCTACTAATCTTATAAATGCGAAAGTTTGTGAGGATGTGTGTGTGTGTGTGTGTTTGTTACTCTTTCACGCAAATACTACTGAACCGATTACAATGAAATTTAGCACACATATAGAGGGTAACTTGGATTAACACATAGGATGTTTTTATCCCGGAAATCCCACGGGAACGGGAACTATACGCCTGCGGGTTTTTCTTTGAAAATGCGGGCGAAGCCGCGGGCGGAAAGCTAGTATCATATAAATTAAAGTACATCATCTTGCGGGGGGAATTAAATTCCAACATGTATTTTTTGCTTTGGTATTTGTTTTGAATTTAGGGTATATAATAAATAGTTCTATTTTTATTAAGTAGGTACTATCCAACGTACTATCCCAAGTCTTAACTTTTCCAAATTCCAGTCATCCAATTATGCGTATAAAATTTCCAAAGCTCCATTATATACCGAAATCCAATTAAATAAAGCAGCCACCATTTCCCTGCCTTTACAAACAAGACCGTTCCATTGCATCCAAATGAATATCCTCAAAACCCTTCACAAGTGAACGGTGAATAAAACGATGACCACGGAAGCGTAACAGAAAAACTGTGCCAAAAATCCACTGAAAATCACGAATTCCGTGAATTGGGATGAACCCAAGACCCTTTGACCCGTTACAAATGATCGAAGGCACGTGCTCCGCAACCCTGAATACACTGGAAGATATTTCATATCTCTGCCAACACCTTCAGATTTCAATAAGGATTTACAGGTGAATAATCTAGTCACACATTCACACTTATCGATTGCATGAATCCAGCTCGAAGGACCATTTTCTATATGTAAAGTGCAATGGGAAGGAATTTGTATCTAGAAGTGTTTCGACGTATCGACATAAGAGGCACGAAAAGTGTAGAAAATATTACCTGGAAGCATTCAAAAGTGCAGTAGAGATCTAACTTTAATACATGCAACGTTAGATGGTCTGGCAATTACTACAGCTAAGAGTGATTGTTTATTTAATAGTACTGCTATTACTAAGTGAACTAAGTCTAGTAGTAGGAATCGAACATAAAACTCCACTCTTAGTTTTCAACACACGATCAGTATAAATCGTCATATTACCACAAAAAAGGTGTCACACACGCAATGCCTTCTGTAACTTCCTATAGATAAAATATTAAGGGATTGGCTATTACGTCACATGTTGAACGAATTTTCTATGTCATTTTCTGCTCCAATGTACGATGATATAGGATGTTTTGCAAAGTCATTGTAAGGGAGTTTCGAAGAGAGCTCTTAACAACTTTTATGATGTGCTTACTCTTAGAATGTCACTGTTTTATTTCTAAAACGTTTAAAGAAAATGGTGTATACTGTATACGATAATATAAAAGAAAGGATGCACAAGCTTATTAGTAATATTTTGCATAGACAAGAAATATGATTTAGTTCTCCTTATTCATTTATGATAATTTCATTCCATCTGCAGAATATTTACTGCGGCGAAGATATTAAAATTATTTATTTCATCTGAGAAATTCCCTTTTCTGCCAGCAGGTTGATCTTTTATATTTCCGTAATCCTAGTGAAAATATTATTATTAGAAGGGAGAGAATGAAAGTGCCTTTGACAGCGCAGCACTACTATTTATATTAATAATCAAGTGTACTTCATAATATTATTATACTCCAATTTTTAAAACCAATATTTTAGTTTTTCCCTTTTGATATTACCAAAATAGCGATGACTATGGATTTGGAATGTATTTGTCAATACATAGGTTGTGTATTTAAGAGTTAGTAGTAGTTAATATATTTTGTTGCAATTACATCTCAAGTCAGTATATTGCACATAGTATTATACAGGGTGTCCCACCGTTGATATACTAAGCTCAAAGGAGGAGTTTTGCATACGCGTACGTAAAAAATACTTATAAAATTACAGACGCATTTTTTTTTCAAATAGATGAATTCTTAAAACTCTATGTGTGGATCCCTAATCCCAACTTGGCTACCCGCACGTGAGCTTTCTTTGGTTATGTTTTCATTGATAAAATTCTCACATTACAATTACTAACAAGTGGACCTAATATGATGTTCTGATAATAAATGGATAATAATAATAAATAATTAGCGAAGCGGTATATGCCAGCTGGGAGAAGATAGAGAAGAAAACATGGATTTTAAGGAAAAAAATAGAAAAAAAAATTTGGCATAATTTTTTTGTTAAAGTATTTTTACGTGATCAGTGTATGCAAAACTACAAGTCACTTCACGCTTAGTATACCAATAGTGGGACACCCTGTATAGTACAACAGTAGGTAACATCTGATATGAAATTAAAATTAATAAATTGTGTTATGACTATAAAGAAGAATAATTAACGTTTACAAAAACATGAGTTCATTCGGGTAAAAATATAATTGGGGTGAATGCATTGTGAAATCGGATTATTCGTTCCTCACCGGGTCGGCAAATTATATACTCAAGTTAACGTTGTAAGTAATAGGTCCTATGATAATCAAGGCAATGGCGTATAACTAGAGCCACGCTTCGCTTCGGTTGGGTTTTTTTGTAGAGAACCTATCATTTGTCATGCGAGCATTCTAATGATAAAATAATTAAAAAAGAGCGTGTGTGCTGAGCACACGTGTCAGAAGTGAAACTTCTTTCGCAAAATTCAAAGATAACAAAATCGTCGCCTTACTCCATGACGTGACGGCCATGACGCGACCTGAAAATTTTACTCTAAACGTTAAAAATTTTTCCTTAAAAAATCAATGGAGTACTTTTTTGACGAATTAACAAATAAACAAATATAAATGCATTTCCCTTAATATACGTTTGGCTACAGCATTACTCTTTTGTTAATTGGCAAGTAATTAGTGCCACGGCATGTGACATCTGCAATTACTAGGTTAGATTGATGGATTTGACCTAGGTAGTCTTATAATACATATATCAGTACAGTTAGAGCAGAATGGACAAAAATAAATAAAAATTAATTTATCATGAACATTTATCATGAAAATAAAATTTTCTGTAACATTCTGTCCATTTCTAATAACTTTTCCCAAAAATTGCTCAAGCATTTTATGTACAAACAAAACTAACAAAATTAAACATATTAAATTTACAATGCAAAATTGTTACCATTTAAATTTCCTAACAAAACGAAACTGTAGAAATATTTGAATCAGTAACTTTAATTACTATAATGATATTATTCAAATGAACTGAAATGGAATTAAAAAGAACTAGGTCAAACGGTACCAATTAGGTACATCTGGAAGCGAGTCTAGACTTCAAGATCAGATTATTACCCTGAGCATAGTTAGGTAATACGTTAGTTAATTTTATTAAAATTTCAAATAATACTAAGTGTTCGGACCTGAATAAAACATTCGCCGAAAATATTTTAAAAGGCAGAGTGATTTTGTTTTACAGAATTAGTGTTCATGGTTTATATTTATATCTTCTTCACAACTTATCGTAACTTAATAAATACGATGAGTTATTTTTCAGATATTATGTTAGATATATAAAAGCTACTTGGAATTTAAAATAATATTACCAAGAAATAATGTCACTTCTAGACTGACTATGACAGAAAAAGCACTTTCTCAATGAAATGAACTTATACAATCTTCATATTTTACAAACATGTCATACTATTTATTTGAACAATTATCTGTAGATTTTAATATATTTATTCCAAATAAAAAAACCTCAATTTGACGACAATTATGTATTTCAGTTTTTCTTTTATTTATTTAAGCTCTGATTCCGTTTTTTTGCGCGGTTCCTTCGCAATGTTACAGAAAATTTTATTTCGTGGAACCTAAATTAGATTCATTTGCGACTGCTCCGATAGTAATCAAATGAAGAATCAATTTATTCTGCGAGGGGCGTCCGCGCAAATCAACTGGAGGTAACGTGGAAAATCGTCTTTATGCTTTGTGGTTTTTATTATTATTGAAGTGAAACTTTTTTAGGCGCGTTGAGAGTAAATTTCAAGGTCGCGTCATGGCAATACCGTCACGTCATGGAGTAAGGCGACGATTTTGGTATCTTTGAAATTTGCCAAAGAAGTTTCACTTCTGACACACACGCTCTTTTCTTTCTCTATTTATTTATATGAGTTTTGGTAATCATTAAAAACCATTTTCTATAATATAAAAATGAATCGCAAAATGTGTTGGTAAGCGCATATCTCGAGAACGGCTGAACCGATTTCGTAAATTATTTTTTTATAATATTTCTTGAAGTACGAGGAATGTTCTTATGGAGAGAAAACGTAAACATGTACCACGGGCGAAGCCGGGGCGAACCGATAGTTAAATATAAAAATAACATATTGAAATAAAAAGTATTTACGCATAAAATTTTGTTTTAACCTCTAGGTGTCCGTCCTCAGGGCTGTAAATATACTAAAATATTCAGTTTCTGTATTGAATTTTTACATTACGAAGTCCATTAGACCTCTGAGGCTTACTGTCGAACAAATTTTAATGTACTAGTTGACTTTAATTTGTTTTAGCTGATTTATTTTTCTTTGTGGTTAGGATTGTTTAGTTTTTTACATAAGATTGGTTATTTTAAAATTAATATTCTGCTTAAATGGTTTATTTTATTTTGACGTAATATTCAGTTTGAATGGCATATTAAAACCTATTAAGTCTATTTTTATAAATTGTGTATTTTTAAAACCCAACTATCTTCTAGTATTGTGAAATAGGTTCAGAATATAAAAATTACATACGAGTACTTTTTCAAAACCTCTACAAAGTACTTTGACGTCGTAGTACGATTAAAATTTTTAGTGAAGGATATGAAGTATGATTGCATTTCAAAATATAATTGTAGCTATAAATTGGTATCAAATTGTTTTAAACAAATATGTTTGTAATATAAGACGATAATACGCAGTAACATATATACTAGTAAATATGAGGGAGAGTGAGAGTGTTCCTTTACCTATAAATAAGAGTTGTTAAGGTTAAGGTTTTGAATTTGAAAACAATTAAAACAACATAATACAAAGTCTAAAGTAAACAGTTCATTATTAACGAAGTTGTTACAGGTTTCAGAACTATTAGCTTTCATTTCTGAATGAAAACAAGGGGTCTTTGTCAGAATACAATAAAAGCTGCTTGTTTACAATGTGCGGTTGAAAAAGAGAAGATCTCTGACTTAACTGTATTCTTATTGTTGTTTACGAATAATATTGCTCGCTGTAGTGAAAAGTTATAGATATTATGCCATTTATCTGAGAGAGAAGAAACAAACACATCAACTGATCGTGACGGTATTTATTTAGTAAGCCATGTTGTTTGAAATGTAAACTTTTATTAACATTTACGAAATATTTGTAACTTTAGTTGAAAAGAAAATGTATATGTTGTTTGTATTGCTCTTTACGTAATATAAAAATATCTACTACTGCATTATAATAACGCCATTTAATTTTTGGGACCTCTTACAATATCTATATTTTTTCATAAACAAGGTTTAAGATAAACTAATTTGTATAGCTTTCGATAAATTACTGACGTTCGTTAGTTCCAGTTAGTTTCCAGTATCAAGCAACTGAAATCATCCCACCGTTTACTATTTTCTTCAACAAACCCTGAAGCATCTACTCTTCTTCAAAAAGATAGATAGATAATTATTTATTTCACACATACAAAATTAACATAAATCACATATATGAAACAAACAAAAAAAGTTTTTACAAGCGGTATTATCGCATCGCTCTATCTCTTCCAGACTACCATATTAAAAATGAATTAACAAATATCCACATCCTACTTCACCCACAACTTGTATTTCAACATAATATACACAAAGCAGGTCAACACGACCGAGAAAACTTTTCAAAGAGTAAAAATCAGTTCTTTATAGTTATAATTGCTGTTATTGCCGCCGATAAGTTAGCGATGACCCATTTTTTCCATTTTCCAGTGGCTTTATGCATCGTACAAAGACTTTATTTTAATTATGTCGCCACTTGTAATACGTACTTTGTCCTCTTGAATGCATCGTTAATTATAATGAAAGATCGCTGATTCAATTATCTCGTATCTATTATGTTTTATGGTATAATTGGTTCTCTTGATATGAGCAATTGTCGCTCATCATTGTGCATTAGTTATACTACGTCGATCAGGTTATATGTAGGGGGCTTGATATTGGAAAAGTAATTTGGTCCTAAATACGATTGACTCCAGTCTCCACAATATATACGTTTAATCTTTAACTCTCTTAGAACGTTATGTCCATAATAATTGTATGAATTGAAATTCAAATTCAAATTATATTTATTTGCAAGAATGTAGTTACAAATTATAGATGTTTCAATTAGAATATTATGTGGCTAATACATTCTACCCATCGATTGGGTGTGCAAATATTAAAAAAGAAAGTTAATTAATCTAATTATTTAAATGTACACACAATTCAATTTTCACAAGATGGTTTATCACCTTCTTTATTATGAAGTACGTATTCATGAGATCAAAAATACTAAAAAACGTTGTCAATAAAAGAAAAGACACTCAATTTCTTACCTTTTCATAGTTCTTAAAACATCTATATCCAAATATTGTATCGGAGTAAATATTCACGTTGCTCGCAGTCCATCTCAAATTGCTATTGCATTGTTCAGTTCGGTTCAAACTTTCAAACGGTTTCCATTGTACGCTTTTATGGGCTATCCGAAGAGGTATTGTCGACTGGTACAGCTTTACTCACAACTTGAACTGTATTTTTCGCGATATGTGTGAATCAAAGAAGTCCTGGAGTTATAATGTATACTAACTGTGCTCCGCGGTTTTACCCGCAGTGCTCCGCTCCTGTTGATCTCAGCGAGATGATATATAGCCTATAGCCTTCCTCAATAAATGGGCAATCTATCACCGAAAGAATTTTTCAAATCATACCAGTAGTTCCCGAGATAAGCGCGTTCAAACAAACCAACTCTTCAGCTTTATATAATATTAGTATGGGTTTAGACGCACTTTTAACAAAAAGATTTAATTCGAACTTTGTATACTTATCGAGGACCGGTGACAATACAATTTCATTAAATTAAGCGTGTTTTTATTTTTTTAATATTATTTATTAGGATATAGTTTCTTTAACAATGTACGTCAAATCAAATCATTTATTTATTTCTCCTCACAATTCCCAATCACATAAATTAATCTACATGCATACAAAATTATCAAACAATTAGCTGGAGTTGGAGGAGCTGGTGTCTGAAATGGGTTTTAACCGGTATCACAGATCACCAGGTCCCCGCCCTCAGACCCAAAATACAATTACAAAAATATGTTTCACATAATTCAAAAGTTTGTGGTTAGGTAGTGAGAACGACATAAGTTTATTGTTATTTAAAATTAAAAAAAAGACGTGTGGCACTCGGGGACTGCCGCGGAAAAGCTATTGCATGCTATGCCTTCAAGCCACACCTCCGCGCCCGTCGGAGTGGGGAGCGTGAGGTTTTTCGTTACTAAATTTCTGGATTCGGTCCCCGCGCTCAAGGTTCACGATAGAAGCTATGCAATAGCTTAATAATATTATTATATCAACATTAAGGTTTCAATTACATCATCTAATTTTCCTTATAAGGAACCTTTATTAAGAGCAAGTCCGCTCAGCACACATTTAAAATTCATGGTTTTATTAAACCAAGAGCATCTCCACCTTATCATATGAATAATTTGGAAATTCATATGGATGAGCAAATTTGCAAGTCGCGGCTTTTTCTAATCATACGAAATGGTATGTAATTTACTTTATCTTTGCTTTTGACTTTAATACAATTTTTATGGTAATAATGGTAATATGTACATTTAATTTAGTACCAGTGCGCATGCCTGCGGGTTAATGTGATATCTAAATAATACCCTCATTCTATAAAAATTTCACCAACTTCAAAAATAGCGTCTCATCGTTGCGATGATGTTTTAATTAAAGAGTATAAACTTTCGCGTAAATAATAATAGTGTTGTGTATCTTTAAAAGAGCCCTGCAGTGGAAATAAAATAGGCTGATGGTAATTCTGATGATAAAATATACTTTCCTAGTACCTAGTTTTAGCTTTTGGTCTTATATTTTAATGTATCTAGTCGTTATGCACCTAGAGGTCATTAGGTGGTATCTCGATTTAGGTCAAATAATGTTTTTGAATTATTAATTTTATACCGCAGGTATTACAATTAAAATTGAGTGTTTTACCAACAGCTAGAATATAAGTAGCAACTCTTAAGCGCGTCACACACGGTGAAGATACCTACTATAATATTTTATGTTAAGATTCTCTAATATAAAATATTACAGTATCTTAAGGTATCCGGTATCAGCGTTCTGACCATCATTTTTCTTTTTGTCATTGCGTACTAAGACCCCTGTAGAACCGCCATCCTGTTACAAATGACCCGAAACACTGACACAAAATTTCGGGTGATGGCAATGACAAAAAGAAAAATGATGGTCAGAACGCTGATACCGGATACCTTAAGATACTGTAATATTTTATATTAGAGAATCTTAACATAAAAAATATTATAGTATCTTCACCGTGTGTGACGCGCTTTACAAATCGTACTATTTATATAATGTAGTAATACATCTTCGCTCTCAACAAAATCCACCCGAAAACCGAAAGAATTGTAACAGGAGCTTCTATTTTTAACTCTATTCCAAATTACCCCACACGAGAAGAGCAGTTTGGTTCGCGTCCAACGCGCGTTTAATGGCGTCGTAATATCAATGATGGCGTGTACGACGAGCGATGTACGGTTATGTCGGCAGTTAGCAGTAACTATCGCTTACCACTTGTAGTAAGCATACTTCTGCATTCACTTCGAATATTTATTCCCATTTTCTGTAACAACATTGAAGCTTTTAAATTTATTTAAGTAAACAACGACTTAATCACGGAATGGAGATTGTGATATTCATATAAAATTCAGGGATTTTTCGTATTTTTAGAACGAGTGTAATAATATTTGGGTGCACGCTCGGATGTTGATATCTTCTCTGTATTTTGTAGGAGAGTGCAGAAATTTAACGAAAGTTCTCATGTTTTCGTTCCTTATTTAGTGTAACGGTGAATTGCGATTGCAACACGTACTTGGTTGGTTCTCCACCACCGGAAAATTATAGTTATGTACATCGAATATCTCATGTATAATTATTGATATATACCTATTCGTATATAAGTAAAGTATTTAAAAATATATTTATTATTTTTAATAAAATATTTTCAAAATTAATTAAAATTCAAAAATATATTTATTGGTAACCGTCCCCCGTCCCCCCCCCGTATTCGCTGCATTCGTGGCACATTTAAAGCACTCATGGATCCAAAAGTGAAAAATTTTACAACTAGCGTGATACAAAGATACTTAAAACATTAGTATTATATAAAAGTAGTATTCCCCTAATTCGAAAGCAAAAGCTGTTGCTTTGCACACAATAATAATATGTGAACAACATTGATGCATAAAACGTATGAAAATATAATTCTAACAAAAACTTCCCACATTTTCTAAAATATCACGAGAATAACTGGAAACGACCTTTCCATCTGCAAGCAATGTTAAATACACCAGCGAGACATTAAAAAGTACAATCCAACTAACTTCCTCAAACCGCAAAAAGTGTAAGAATTATCTAACAGGAACTTTGCACAATAGAACAATAGCAGGAAAGTTGTCACTGTAATTATACGCAAAAAATGCGGAATGGGATAATGAACTCTAACTGTAGGGTATTACGTAATTATTTCCCGTAATCGCCAGTCTGTTACTTTTGCGACTTTGGTATAAAATTCGGGTATGAGGCGACTCGACGCTAGTGTTCATTCAGAAGCAATTTTGTACATGTAAAAGCTTCGAAACTTGCATTTTGGAATGACAACAATGTTGCAAAAATGGGTAGAATACAACTTAAAAACGATATATTTGATATGGGTAGTTTTAATGTGGATAATTTATTACGTATTGCTTCGTTGAATTAGACCTTTACTAGGTGTTCATTTAAGATCAAAAGGGATCAAAATATAATGTACCTAAGTCTAACTGAAACAATTAGTAAACATCAGCATTTATAATAATAATAGCGGTCCTACCATATGCTAATTATTCCTTATATTTTGTTTGTTTCTAGAGATTGTTTGAAAATAATCAATAAACCACAATAGCTATACATTATCTCAATTGAAACCACTCATTCCTTAATTTCGACATGTATGTAAATAAAGTGGAATCCTTTGAAAGTGGCATACACGTCTCAATAAGCCTCACAAACAGATAGAATTAATTATACAGGCTGAGTATAATCAGCGTAAGAATCGTTTCGTATGTAAATTCAGGATGGATTTGAATATTTGCACCCACGTTCACCGAAATACGATTAAAACTATCAATCGGTTCTGCACTGAGAGGTTCGAAGGTATAGCTCAGTATTGGTACTAATCGATGTATTTGTATGGTTCGCAACGCACTATTACAGAGGGAAATTGGAATACTGAGGTAGTAAATTCTGTAAGTCATGGAGCAAAACTGCATTGATTTACCATACGTAGGTATATTTATTTGGGGTAATTTGGGTTGAATATTTCCGTTTTCGCTTGACGAAAATTGACCAAATGTGATGTTTACTGTTTTGTTACATATTTATTAATTATAATGCAGTATCTTGATGCCTCGTTTGTTTTAATTAAATAACTCACAAACTTAACACTTATCTTTTAAAATATATTTACATAAGTATCTAGTGTCTCCATCTTAAAATGGTTATTTTAACACATGCTAAAACTATTACTAAAAGCGTCAACTTAAAGTAAAAATAAATCGACAGCGCGAAACGTGATCTATCTTACATTCACAAGATCGCACCGTTGCAAAACTCAAAGGTTGCGTTTACACGTATGAGCTGTAGCGATAAAAGTCATAACATAAAAGTAATATAAACAAGAATTTGTTTTTTTTTTTAATATAAAGAAGACGCTGGATGTTACATAGTATCTAATATTTAAGAGTTTCATTTTATCACGTGTCAATCCGGGCGAGCTGAGATAAGAAGCTAGTCTAGTTGTGAAACATTGATTTATTATGATAAAAATTTTAAAGAAACGGATTCAAATGATTAATTAGTAGCAACGTCAATATCATTACAATCATTCTACCGTTTGAAAACTGATAATTTCGCAAAGAATATAATTTTATGTGCAGCCAAAGCATCCCACCAAGTTTAACTTTACACAATTACACACAAGTACGCGAAAAAAACACAAAATCGCTATTCGCTTGTCGCTAAAGCGCGTGTGAGAGCTTGACCTTAAAGCGATCCGCGTTTACTTGAAGACTCAACGATTTTAAGTAGCAATATGAATTTATTACGTCATTTTGCAGTTAATAAAGCGATAAGTTTACTATACGTTTTATCAAAAAGCTGCATAGATTTAAATTATGTAGCCAAAGTATCACAAAATGACACACTTTCTAAATGACAAATCTAGCGTTGTTATACAATATCGCTATGCTTATCGCTACGCTTATGTGAAAGCTTGGCCTTAAAACGATCCGCGTTTACATGAAGACTCAACGATTTTAAGTAGCTGCATCAGTTTCTATGCACGTGCTTGTTCACTTTGAATAAAATATAGTAAGACTTAAGTATTATTAATACGATGCATTCTTCTTTACTAGAGATAATTTATTGGGTATATGTATGCATTGAGAATAGGTGCAAAATGATACTCTTCTATCGACATTTCCCTTACCGTTTATAAGTTGTGTTAGTACCTATACTGCATTGTAATTTTCAACTTAACAATAATTCTTGTATAAGGAAGTTCTTTTTAAGTTTTTAAAAGTACCTATTATTTTTGTAATTTTGCTAACATAATGATAATATAAAATTCAAAATTCAAAATTCAAATTCAAAAATTCTTTATTTGGAACATAATAACAAATTGTACATAAACTTAAATTACGATGACATCCGTAAAAGCATGAGAGCTGTGGCACGGATGCCAACGCCCACCTCCATACATAAAATAAGTTCCATCTTAATAATGTAACAAGTTTAACAATAATATGCAAATTAAGTCGGTTAAAAATAGAAAAAAAAAGTAGTACAAAATTCTAGATAGCAGGTGTTTTTGTGAGACTGAAGATGTGTATTCGTGAGTGTATGAGTATATGAGTGTGTGAGTATGTGGGTGTGTGTGTGTGTGTGAGTATGTGCCAGTGTGTATGGGTTTTTCCAAGTTTTAGACTGTAAATTTAATAATTTCTTCAGTTTCTTCATACGAACGGGACAAAAGCCAATCAAGGACTATATTTTTAAGTTTAAAATTACAGAGTGGGTAGATATTTAAAACCTGATTGAGTTTATTATAGATTAAGGAACTAATAAATGGATAGTGGCGACCAGCTACCGCGGTTCTGCGACGTTCAATAGTACACACCCTGTCATATCTACGCCTGGAATTTATAAGGTTGGGGTCATAAGTAGTATCCAAGTGTTTTCTCATAACAATTTTTAGTATATATAATTGACGTACCGACGGCACTTGGCATAGGGCATACAATTCGCTAGTTGGAAAGCGGAGAGGTTTGTTGGTGATTGTCTTAAGTACAGCCCGTTGGGCTCGTTCCAAGCGAATCATCAGAGATTTAACACAACCTCCCCAGGAGGTTAGACAGTAAGAAGTAACAGACTGAATCAGTGCGTAATAGACCGTTTTTAAATAACGGAAGTCTATCACTCCTCTGAGGCATTTGAAAACATATGTTAATTTTCTGACTTTAGAACAAACGGTATCGATCTGTTGCTTCCACGACAATGTTGGATCTATTGAAACTCCCAAATATTTTAAACTAGTGGCTCTCTCCAGATGTGTACAACTACATTGAACAAAAGGGTCAGTTTTGAGACAGTCATGGGCGCAAATGGTGAATGTTAGTGGGGGCATGGACGAAATTTTGGGCGCAAAAGTTATAAATTTACTTTTCGCAATATTGAGGGTAAGAAGATTTTGTTGCAGCCAATATTGGACAAGTTTTAAGGCGTTTTCAGCAACACTACGTACCTCATTCCATGTCTGAGCATAAAGAATCAGAGTAGTATCGTCAGCATACGAAATTATTTTACAATTATTGAGAGAGAGGTCACATAAGTCATTAATGTAGAGTAAAAACAGGGTAGGTCCTAAGACACTGCCTTGAGGAACGCCGAATGAAACTGAAACATACTCACTCTTGATGTTATTAATAACGACACATTGTGTACGGTCAGAAAGGTAACTGCTAAATATATCCAGAACAGAGCCTCTGATACCACAACGTTCCAATTTGGATAGAAGAATAGGAATAGAGACAGTGTCGAATGCTTTAGAGAGGTCCAGAAAGAGAGCTACAGTTTTCAGTTGATGCTCAAAATTGTTAATAATGCAATTAGTTAATGACAGTAATGCATCTTCTGTAGATAGGCCCCGTCTAAAGCCAAACTGGTTTTTTGAAAAGACATTATTAGAATTAAGAAATGTTAGAAGCCTGTTATTTAGGACTTTTTCAAAGATTTTGGATAAAGCTGTAAGCACAGATATCGGACGATAATTTGCGACACTATCTCTATTTCCACTCTTATAAATCGGATGGACAACAGCTCTTTTAAAAACAATTGGAAACACGCCTTTTGATATGCAGAGGTTTAGGACATAACAGATAATAGGGGCGAGAACTTGTCTTGCAGATTTAATGACGGACGCGGGAATACCATCCCAGCCAACTGCACATTTGTCTTTAAGGTTGTTAATAATTGTAAGGATTTCTTCATTTTCAATGTTCAGAAGTACCATTGAATTTACAGGAGTATTTAAAGAGTTTTGTGGAAAGATGTTTGGGTTATTATAATTATTTGAAGTAGCCGATCGAGAATTTTCAATAATTTTATGAGCCATATCCTTACCCACATTCGCAAAGTAATTATTGACTGAATTGACGGATAGACTGGGACAACTACACGAATTTAATAAATCACTTGCATTAGAATCCTTTCTTTTTAGTCCGGATATTACCTTTATGACATTCCACGCAGCCCTGGGGTTCTTTCTGATTTTCTGGAACCTACTTTGTTCGTATTCTCGTTTAATTTTCTTTAAAAGCTTATTACAGAAAGTACGGTAACGGATGAATATCAATTTGTTGAGAATATTTTCTGGGTGTTTCTTAAATTTGCGATAAAGTTTATCTCTGTGGCGAATACATTTCAGAAGACCGGGTGTAATCCAGGGTTTTATTATGCGTTTTCTACAAGGGATTGTGCGGCTATGAGAAGTAATTATAGAGGATAAGGTGTTAACTAGGTTGGTTGCTGACTCATCTGGATCAGTAGAATCTAAGACAGAGGAAAAATCGGTATTTTCAAGCACGTTCACAACCGAGGGAATATCAATATGAGTATGAACAGAATAATTATTCTTAGATGGTTTTGCAATTTCCGCATGTATAAAGCATAAAACCGGGTTATGGTCAGTAAACGTAGCATCAAGGACTAAAGTAGTAGCTTTGTATGGCGTACGAAGCATTACATGATCAAGACAATTGCCTTCGCGAGTTGGGAAAAGATGAGCAGGCAATAAAGCGTGTGAGGCCAATAAATTAAGATACTCATCGGTGGAAGGATCTGCGTTATTGCAATTATATTAATATTGATATCACCGATGACCAGAATACTTTTGTTAGATTTGATAGAAAGGAGCACGTTATCTAGACTCGTAATAAAGGGATCAAGGTTCCTAAAAGATGGTGATCGATATAACGCTACTACAGCAAGAGAATTAGGAAATTCCAAAATAATACAATTAGCATCATTTAGTGGAGGTAAGGTTACTTTGCAACTTAAACCAGCTCGAACATAGGTGACCACGCCTTCATTTTGAGTAGTAAAATTAGATTGATGGTATTCGTATCCTGGAAGAATTGGAATGAATGGAGCCTTGCTTAACCAGCATTCTGATAGAACAAGGATATCAAGCTGATATCCGAGTCTATGCAGTAAAGTTTGAAAAAGGTTGAAATTACAGTTAATGCTTCGGATATTAACATGTAAGACTTTAAAGTCTCCAAAATTTTTAACATAAGAAATGCTATCCTCTGGTTGGCAAAGATGAGAATCAGACACCGAAATATTATCTATATCGTCATTAATAGTATTCAAGTCATTCATTTTATAGATAGAATAGAACCAGGGAATACTAACTGTGATGAAGAACTAAAGAAAACAAATCTAAAATCCGGAATAGTTGAGAAAGAAGTAAATATTTTGGAAAAGTGTATGATATGTGTAAATGTGGTGTGTGCTAGGTGTGTGAAATATTGTATGTAAAATTCATTATTACAATCAGAAACAATTAAACATGTAAAATAGATAAACAAATTTTTTATATAATATATATCACTAAGAAGAAACACTATGGAAACACATATTAATAGTCATATTAGAGTGTCCTGTTTCACCTTTGCAATATCCAATTCGGTATTAATTCTTATCAATGGCCCGTTTTCCTTTTTACGAAGAAAGATCTTTCCGTGCGACACCCAACAAAACTTAAAATTATGTGTGTTTGCAAGGTCACGCGATAAGAAAAACAATCTTTTCATTTTGGCCGAAAGATTTTCCGAAATAAAAATATTTTTTGATGGGCCCTTAATATGTAGAAAGGGCCCATCAAAAAATATTTTTATTTCTAAAATATTGAGAACTTGACGTTTAATTGTGTATGCGTGTGTCTTCACCCTAACATACCATGACAGGGGTAGAAAATAAGGGTAAATCAGATTAGTATCAGGTTAAAATAGTAATGTTAACCAGGCGAAAAATTGCTTGAAATTGTTGCTTTCGTTAAAATATTCTATACTAGCTGTGCTCCACGGTTTTACCCGCAGTGCTCCGCTCCTGTTGGTCTTAGCGTGATGATATATAGCTTATAGCCTTCCTCGATAAATGGGCTATCTAACAGAATTTTTCAAATCGGACCAGTAGTTCCCGAGATTAGCGCGTTCAAACAATTAACAAACTCTTCAGCTTTATAATATTACTATAGATTACGGTAATACGTTAAGACATTTCTAAATGCTCGATATTAAACTCAAACTATTCAATTAACAAAATTTACACTCGGCCGTTAAACCCAATCTAATCCATACTAATATTATAAATGCGAAAGTAACTCTGTCTGTCTGTCTGTTACTCAATCACGCCTAAACTACTGAACCAATTTTCATGAAATTTGGTATGGAGATATTTTGATACCCGAGAAAGGACATAGGCTACTTTTTATCCCGGGAAAATGACGCAATAATATATATGGAAATGACGGGAACTATGCGGGTTTTTCTTTGACTGCGCGGGCGAAGCCGCGGGCGGAAACCTAGTTATTCCATAATTATGGCACCCATTTTATTTTAAAGAAATGAAATGAAATAAGAAAGCCTTTGACGCCGAAAAATCAAAAGCCGCTTCACCCACTAATTATATATTAAATAAATAATGAATGAGAAGTGACGAATAATTTCAATGCTTCGTAATTAATATTCCGAGAATATCTTTTTCATTAAAATCGTGAAGGAAATAATTTAAATGTGGATTTATGAGTTGTGAAAAATACAATTCGAATGTATTTCGTGGTTAATTAACTTCGATAATATTGAATATTATTTTATTAGCGGTAGCTTTATATGACACTTTGAATAGGTACGTATTTTATTACATAAAATAATTTATTTTAAAGTAAAAGTTATCATTTATATTTGTTTGTTGTAAATGCAAGTTATTTAAATATGTATGTCTATCTCTTTATTCTATTCCGATACGTAGAGAAAAAACTCGCAAGTACGTACGAATAAAATATTATCACTAGATAGTATAAAACAAAGTCGCTTTCTCTGTCCCTATGTCCCTATGTCCCTATGTCCCTATGTCCTTTTGTACGCTTAAATCTTTGAAACTACGCAACGGATTTTGATGCGGTTTTTTTAATAGATAGAGTGATTCAAGAGGAAGGTTTATATGTATAATAACATCCATTAAATAGTGGAGAAGTACTGTTATATTTGAGGTTTCTAATGTGATGTCGTAAATAATTACATTTTTTTCCGCTTACATTGCAAACGCAGGCTGAACCCTACGAGTTTTATCAAAATAATGTACTAAGTATTGTACACATTGAAAAGGTCTACAGAAAAGTCCGTGATGGTATATGTCTATCTCTTATGGATAACCCACAATAACTTTTTTTTGTCATTTACTTTTTACGACAAATAATGGCTAATTTTCGAAGCGATTTTAACCAATACAGCATTAATCCTTAACCAATTAAATACCTTGAATACATTGTTCATTTAATATAGCCCTATATATATATGGCCCTTTACAACGTATGATTTAAGTGAATATTTTCGAAGATATTACAGATTTAAAAATTGCGGGACGTAGCGTTTGCGGCGGTATCGGCCGGCCGCCCGGCTATATATTTTATACCCGTGCGAAGCCGGGGCGGGTCGCTAGTATTCTATAAATATTATAAACTAGCTTACCGCTCTATCTATTAAAAAAAAACGCATCAAAATCCGTTGCGTAGTTTTAAAGATTTAAGCATACAAAGGGACATAGGGACATAGGGACAGAGAAAGCGACTTTGTTTTATACTATGTAGTGATAAGGTCATGTTAATTATTCTAAATTTGCATTGAATTTATCGATTTTAACAGTTCTTAATTTAATGCGTTGCTTACGCTTGAATCATGATAATAACTTCTAAAATATTGAAAAACTCGCAATGTATATCTACCCACCCATGACCCAATAGAAGCAGGGGTGAACAGCTAGTTAATATACAGATAGAAGTGATAACTTAATATATTCCGCGAATCCATTTGACCAGGAACACCCAATGAGTCACGCGTGTCACGCAAAGTGACTCAGCGCTTGAATTTTTACCGCCATTTTGATTTTGTCGCGTGTTGAAAATCTAATTATAACTTCCTTTGAATTTGAATGCGAGACGAATGTTTTATGATTTTATATTTATCTGACTTTTATTGGGCTAATTTATTTGGTTGCAACTTTGTTCAGCGTAATTTGTTTTTCGTATAATTGGACTGTCAAAAATGTTAAAGGAAAAATTTACTATTCTCTATACAATAAAAATGAATCGCCAAATGTTGCTAATCCCAAAACTAGAGAACGGCTCTACCAATTCGGCATTGTAAACGTTTTTGTGAAGGCACAAGCACAGGCTATTATCACAGTATTACAATATTATTTAATACTGTGCTATTATGGAGAGAACACGAAAAAGGGGCAATAGGGCAATTGGCATATTGAAAAAACGTGTTTTTCAATAACTCCATTTCCCTCTGCAATCGAAACAAATACAAGACATAAGTAAATGAAATAAATTAACTATCAATAATTCAGGTATTAGGTACTAAAATTATCCTTACAATGTTGTAATTATTATTATACTAGCTTACCGCCCGCGGCTTCGCCCGCTTTGTCTAAAACCTAATAAATTATATACTAAAACCTTCCTCTTGAATCACTATATCTATTAAAAAAAACCGCATCAAAATCCGTTGCGTAGTTTTAAAGATTTAAGCATACAAAGGGACATAGGGACAGAGAAAGCGACTTTGTTTTATACTATGTAGTGATGAAGAAGTTTTCTTGGCTGCATATACAAAGCAATCCAACATCCCCATACAGTTAGTCCTAACCTCGACATAGTATATTCCAATTGGCATAACTACCTTCACCTGCTGTATATTATATTATGCAAAATCCCCTTAGAAGCGAATGCTAATTGTCAGACTTGGCAACTAAATTGATATAACAGGGTATTCCAATTCATTATAGAATTGTTCCAGTATATTCCATATATCGAAATAAAATCAAAAACCTCGTTGCAACGTAAAGGAAGGACAAACAAACACACTTTCGTTTTTGTAATATTGTGAAAGAGTAAAAAGTAAGATAAAATAAGATAGGCGACGATATTCTGTACGATTTTAACGATAATTCTATATATAACACACTTTTCTACAATGTTATAATATATATACTTTTTCATGTATTCAGATTATAAACTAGTATAAGTGAAACATATTATAAAGTGCAAAAAAAATATTTTTTAAAGTGAAACTTCTTTAGGCGCGTTGAGAGTAAAATTTCAAAGTCGCGTCATTGCAATACCGTCACGTCATTGAGTAAGGAGACGGTTTTGGTATCTTTGAATATTGTCAAAGTTTCACTTCTGATACGTGTGCTTAGCTTTCATGCTCTTTTTTTCCAATAAGTGGGATCATTGGTAGTTAGAATCTAATTCAACTATTTAGTCCCCTCCAACGTGTTAAATTTACAAAATTGCCTCCCCTATAAAACAGTCTACAAATAAATCCATTACAAAACTTTACAATGTTCCAGAATAAAATAACAGATGTCTCCTTTTTAATGTTCATTCTTTCAGTTTATTGCTTACTGCATTCGGCGTATAAAAGTGTCGTTGTAACCTTAAATTTTCACCGTAAAAGTTTACGTGACATAGGAAAGCATTGAACACAATCGCGCACTTTGAAAGAACCATTTTGAGTGACATTTTCATGTTAAAACTTCTATAGTTAAACAGTGGAAAATGTTCGTCAATTGTTAACTTTTTTGTCAAATTGTAGTAGAGGCTCTTTAATTAATAAGTTTTTTTACCCCCTCTTTGTAATAGTAGTTGACGCGTGAGCGTAGAACCGAAGGGTCCTGGGTTTAATTCCCGGTGGAGACGAAGAAAAAAAAATGTCTCGGACTGGCAGGACACAGAAGGCTGATCACCTACTTGTCCCTAAGAAAATCGATCAGTGAAACAGATGTATGCATAATGCATCTGCCCCTTACCCCACTCGGGGACACGGGACTTCACTAATTAATAAGCTTAATCTCTTATTTATTTATTTAACACTTTATTACACATATTATTCAATCTTTATTGGATTGAGAGGAAGTAAACTAAAAACTACTCATTAATAAAAATAATTCCATGCTACGAACAATAAAACTCAGTGGTTTTGATTATGATAGATAAGAGATAGCTTTCTGTAAGTACATTTCATCTAACGCATGTTACTTAAGAGTAAAGTGACCTGTTAAAATTAATTAACTTCTATATTATATACTATAAGTATTTTAACAAGATGTATCATTTAATTATCATCATTAGACTCTATTTAGACTTTATTAACAAGTTCCTTACCGACGCTGTCAAACTTTTAAACACGACTAAATAATTAGACGATTATTTATTTTTAATAATTACTTACGTATTAAGATAATCATTAAGGGCTGATTTTTCATTCCTTGGTTAAAACTTATTCATCGAATAACGTATTAAACTACCATTTCAAAAATATATTATATTTGTCCGTATTTGACAGTATACAGGTGACATTTTAAAATGTTCGTGTAATACTTTATTGGACGGATAAATTTTAACCAACGATTGAAAAATCGGCCCTAAAACATATTATTGTATAGAACATTATTTTTGACAAAAAACTGCCTTCAAATTAACAGAACTATAGACCACATGTTTTAAAAGAGAGCACAGGGGAGGCACCAACTTTCAATTACAAAAAAAGATCATCAAAATTGTTTCACCCAGTCCAAAGTTATAAGGTACACAAAATACATTCGAATTGAGATCCTTTTTTAAGTATATAAATACAAATTCATATCACTTTTTATTCAACATTTTAAATGAACATAGTGCATTATACAACTGAATTATATCCATAGGTTAATGATTGATTCATGTTCAGTACTAATTACATTTGCATGTTATCTATTACTAGCTTTCCGCCCACGGATTCGCCCGCTTTATCTACAACCTAATAAATTATATACTAAAACCTCCCTATTGTACCACTCTATCTATTAAAAAAAACTGCATCAAAATCCGTTTTTTAGGTTATAGAAAGTGACTTCGTTTTATACAATGTTGTGATGTAGCACTTTTCAGCCGCAGCTTCACCCGCGTAGTCAAAGAAAAACTGATTTTCGGGATAAAAACTATCCAAGTTACCCTCTATGTGTGTGCCTTTTCATTGCAATATCATAAAAATCGGTTCAGCAGTTTTTCATCATCGGTTTTGCGTAGGATTATAAAGGATTAACAAACACATAAAAACTTTCGCATATTAGTACTAGTATCTATATGAGAAATGCTAATTTGAAACTTGGCTGTCTACGATATAGGTCTGAAAACGGTCACATCGACCCCGATACAGTTCCGATATTTCGTGTATACAGATCTTATCGATAATTGGCCTACTGAATTTTAAACATATTTACCCTCTTGAAAATGTAAGCAATTTTAGTGTAATCTAGCAGATTATAAGATCTTTTGTTTACAAGATAGAGTTGCCAAGCATTTTACGAATCGATCAGAGTTCTCAAGTGATCTAAAAAACGTATCGAATCTTGTCTTTAATGAAATTTTGGACTTTCACTTTTCTCAAATACTTTATTTACTTACCATAATATCTCACGTTATCCATAGAATTATATATTATTTACTATGACATAAAAAAAATTACACTTAGTTAACATTTGCTCTCACACTTGGACATCGTATGAAATGCACACGAACATCTTCCAAAAAGTTGTAAATTAAAACATCCTTTTGACAAGAAAATTTATTATTAAGTACTATAATTTCGAGTCAATTCCAACATAACCACTACGAAAGTATTCTTAATACTTGTTTAGATTGAAGAAACTAAATCTCTATAGTTATACTAACGTCCCGTATCACCTGTGAGGAAACCAGGTGTATATTAAGCCAAAACCACGCCATCAAAGGAAGAGTTTATAAGCACTTATACATTATTATTATATGCAAAATTTGATCCAATTTTAAAGTTGACATCATGTTTTTCATTAAAAAAGGCTTTTAAACTTGTCGGTGACAGTTTTATCCGCAATTCATATAAAATTTTCAGCTTTTAAAATTCAATTAACAATACTTTAATGGGCTTAATGGAAGCCACAAACGTTTTTAGAATATTTTTAAATTTTCAAACGGAAAAGTATTTTATTGTGTTCATTAAAATGGATTTAATCAAAGGGATGAACAATCTATTATTATTTATTGTTAAAGTATGATGTTATTTCTTTTTAATTTAATGATAACCCACTTCTAAAAAATTAAGTTTTAATTTTGTTATTTTGAACTATATAACAGAGAAATGTTAAAATATCGAGATTCTGGAAATAGGAAAAGTAATTTCAGAATAAATTAATATTGTTCTTACAATATAAATAAAATTTATAGATACAATAATAATTCTTTAAAAATATTTACCTCAATAATTGTATTTTACTACGGTTACACGTGTCGCTATTTTGATGAGGTACTTACTTTGAGGTAAAAAATAATATTGACTTACAAAATTTACCTTATCTAATAATATAACAAAACCAAAAAATTACGTTCAATTATCTTGAGAATGCCTGTAATAAATGAGAAACCTTACAAATAATTAACATCTTATTTTCTTTATTTGCATGAAATATAAAATAAAGAGTAGGTATATTTAATTACATTACTGTATTGTATTATAAGTATACTTTTGTTTTGGCATAAGAAATGCAATTGTGAAGATGGATGTATGTACATTTGTTACTTTTCCACGGAAAAACTACTGGACGTATTTTGATGAAACTTTACAGTATTAATGTGCTATAAGTTATAGGTTAACAAGGTGAAATGCTTGATTTTGCCGCGGATTTGCCCGGGCATTAGAGAGAAAGAAAGAAGGAAGAAAGAAATTTACTATGATTTAAAACATCACGATAAACTACACATAAATCAGTAAAATATACTTATTAGTTAATAATTAGTTATGCAATTTACAAACCAATCCACTTGTTCCAGGTCGTTCCGAACCAGGGGTGATACCATCCATAGTTGGCTTCACCAAAGACTCCGTGGCCCACGAATCAGACCGCTTGGCACCTGGTGACAGGATCTGCAGCGTCAATGGCATCTCCACAGCAAGGCTTACCAATGATGAAGTATTGCGCTTACTGGATAACGTGGAAGAGAGGGCGTCGCTGGAAGTGGAGTACTATATGCCTAACTATGGTAAGTAATGTATAAAAAGTGAAAACAAATGGATCCGAGTTATAGCTAAATACGTTATAGATAAGCCATTTTATATTAGTGCTATAAAGGTAGATTCTTGTGTATTGCGTTGTAAAGATTTCATTAGTTCTCTCTCTCAAACAGAGACTGTGAAATCGAGATCGTGATTAGGACTACATGGTTGCAATTTATAGAATGTGTCTAGCATACTTAATCTCAAATTCTTATTATACTTTAGCTCCACCATTTATAATAACAATCCTATTATTTCCTAGTATCAATGTTATTTATGAGGAGAACTTAAAATGACACAATACACATTCTTTCTCTAAGAGACATCTTAAAAATTTAAAGTACAATGTACCACATAAAGGTTTTAATCATAGAACCGTACAAAAACTGACTTCATCCAACTTCCCAACAAATTGATGTTAATTATTCCGTAAACGCGGCCTGTGTTTAACGTTTTGTTTTTGTTGAGCCCCCGAAAGCTTCCTTTTACTCTTGGCCAAAAAATATTTATTCTCGGTTAAGTATTCTCGTAAAGCGAGGAATTTTAGGAAATGTTTGGTGCAGGCGTGCTCCTGTTGTATTTTTAACAATGGATATGATGTTAATATAGTTATTTGAAGAGATATGCAAACAATAGGTACATTTTAGTAGAAGGTTAAGTAGGTTGTGGCGTTGCCACTTATATTATCTTTATTTTATTATCTGTGGCGTTCCGAAGCGGAGCGCGCTTGGCCGAATTTCGAATGGGATTCGACCGTTAATTTAGACTAGCTAGTTGATACGCAATAGGCACTACGCAGTTAATACGTAGCCATTACATATTCTTTGTCTCATTACTTGCTCGGTGGCTCGGTACTCTGTTAACTAGACTCATTGAAACATCTGTATAGATTTAAATAATATTGTAACTGAAAGGTATATTAAAGGATTAACACAATCTACCACTTTCATTTACGTGGGTAACAAAACCCCATATTGGTGACCCCGACGTGATCAACAACTCCTTCTGTCCATCCATGAGACATCATCCATTGGGGCCTTCACGGCCGGCCAGTCGAGTAGACTGG
>CAJQZM010035076.1:61053-84291 GCA_907164665.1 Colias nastes
GACATCATCCATTGGGGCCTTCACGGCCGGCCAGTCGAGTAGACTGGTCGAGGATCCTCCCTTTTTCGATGGAGGAATTCCACCTTCCTTCCTCCATATTGGTGACCCCGACGTGATCGTCGAAAGCAATCTATACGTTTCACCATCAGTCACCTAGTGCATTCTTCACGGCCAGTTTTCCGGGTGAGCACTAATGAGCTCCCGAGAGGTGGTCTACAGAATCTGTTGCTACGCAATTGCAACTTGGAATGCCTGCCTTCACATCTTCACGTCGCCAACTGTCGACCTGCTGTCGACACATTGCTGCGCATATTTGAGCGTGCCGTGCCTGCTTGCTGCCTGCCTGGTGCCACTGCTTGTGCCTGGGTCCAGGTCCCTGCCTACGTGGTGCACGTCTCAGTTGTGTTCAGTGTTGTGTTATTGTGTAGTGCTTAGCATGAGTGAGAGACAACTTATATCAGACTAATAACATGAAGCTTAAGGGTTTGGACTTTTAATTCTATTAATACTTAATAATTATAACTTTAAAATAACAATTTCAATATAACATCTGTCATTATTAACTATTAATTGCATAGGTATTTAACATTGAATAATTAGTAATTGTGCATTAAACTAACATTGCATATTCTTTCTTATTTGTTGATCATTTGTTTTGATACATAATAATATGTTAAAACTTACCTTTGTTAGATTTAGTTAACATGCTTGTATACTAACTGTTATTATGTCATAATTTCTTGTTATAATTTTAAAACTTACATTATATTGTGTGCATTATTTGTTTTAAAAATTCTACAAATATATGTGTTGTTGTATTGTTCTTATGTGGCATGAGTAATGTTTTAATTTTGTGTTTAGTGTAAAATTTTATATACAAGTTGTAGCTAATTTAAGTATAGAAAAACTTATTTTTAATTTTATTTGATGTTTGTGCATATGAATGTTAGTTTTTAATATTGTTTAGGTTTTTATACAAGCACTACATTAAGATAGTATTTTAATATTTATAAATAATTGATTATATTTACACCCATCCTTCAACGGTTTCAATTTTTAAGTATTTCCTAATTTCACTCTGTCTATCTGGCTGTTACCATGGCTGATGAGAAAGCTCAAATTGAGCAGCTTAAAGCTGATAATGCTGCTTTGCAGTTACAGCTTGCTCAGAGCACTCAAACTTCTCAAATTTATAAGGTTTCCGCCAAAATACCACCATTTTGGCCTCATAAGCCTGCGGTTTGGTTTGCCACAGTGGAAGCACAATTTGAAATAGCTGGCATAGTGACGGACAGCACAAAATATAGTTACCTTGTAGGTCACCTTGACCAAAGGTATGCACAAGAAGTGGAAGACATAATTACCAGGCCTCCGCCAGCCGGCCAACGTTACGAAATTTTAAAAAGAGAGCTTGTTAGAAGACTGTCTATGTCAGAAGAAGAGAGAGTGAGGCAGCTCATATCAGATGAGGAGCTGGGTGACCGTCGTCCCTCCCAATTCCTCCGGCATCTGCAATCACTAGCTGGGACTGCGCTCACAGACGAGGGCATTGTGCGCCAATTGTGGATGCGTCGCTTACCTCAACAGGTACAAGCTATTCTAGCATCGCAACAAGAACTTGCTCTGGATAAATTGGCAGAGTTAGCTGACAAGGTAGCAGATGTCATTAGCCCGAAACAGGTTTTCACATCTTCTGCTCCAACTCATTCTGAACCTTCAGATTTGGATAAATTGACACAGCGGGTAGAGGAGCTGTCGAGACAGGTTTGTGCTTTATTATCCTCTCGCCCCACTACACGTTCTCGATCTTCATCTTCTAGACGGTCACATAGCTCCACACCTTCTCAAGAGAGAGTTTGTTGGTATCACAAGAAATTTAAGAACAAGGCTAACAAGTGCATCAAGCCTTGCAACTGGAAGCCGGAAAACTAGAAAAACAATCAGTAGAGGCGGCATCTGATTGTTTCTCTCCCGGCCGCCGCTTATTTGTCACCGACCCAAATTCTAAGAATAAATTTCTTATTGATACGGGTTCGGATCTATGTTGTTTCCCTCGACGCCTATTAAAGGGTCCACTCTCTTCAGCAGACTATGAACTCAGCGCAGCGAACGGGAGCAACATCAAGACATACGGTAATATTCCCCTCCATCTCAATTTAGGGTTACGCCGGGATTTTCGCTGGAATTTCGTCATCGCCGACGTCAGCACGCCCATCATTGGCTCCGACTTTTTAAGTTATTACAACTTGCTGCCGGACTGCAGACGCAAGCGGTTGATTGACGGAAACACCAGCCTATCTGTATGTGCTTCCATCGCACAATCTCAGCAGGACAGCGTGAAAGCTGTGTCTTCTGCACACTCGCCGTTCGCTGAAGTCCTTGCTGAGTTTCCTGATACAACCCGTCCACCAGGGTTGCCCAGGGTCGTGAAACACGATACGGTCCACTACATAAAGACCACAGAAGGACCACCCGTGTCGTGCCGCCCTCGTCGTTTGGCTCCTCATAAACTGGCTGCTGCAAAGCGAGAGTTCGAGGATATGGTGCAATGCGGTACGGCTCGTCCCTCTAAAAGTTCATGGGCATCTCCTCTGCACATGACAACGAAGAAAGATAACACCTGGCGTCCATGTGGCGATTACCGCGCCCTGAATGCCAGAACTATTCCGGATAGATATCCTGTGCGGCACATTAAAGACTTTGCCAACAGTCTTGCTGGAGCTAAGGTTTTCAGCACGGTCGACCTTGTGCGCGCCTATCATCAAATACCAGTATTTGAAGGTGATTTTTCGAAGACGGCAATCGTTACGCCGTTTGGCCTCTTCGAATTCCCATTCATGACATTTGGTCTGCGCAACGCGGGACAAACCTTCCAACGTTTTATCGATGAGGTCACACGAGGTCTCGATTTCGTCTTCCCGTACATCGACGACGTGCTGGTGTTCTCACTTAATGAAGAACAGCATAAGGAACATCTTCGTATTCTTTTCCGACGTTTTCAGGAATATGGAGTTGTAATAAACCCCTCTAAATGCGTGTTTGGTGTTGGCGAGGTCGTTTTTCTGGGATATCTCATCAATGCCGAAGGCACACGTCCGCCACAGGATCGCATTCAAAACCTGCTGAATTTCCCGCCGCCAGAAACCGTGCAAGGGATGCGGCGGTTTCTTGGAATGATAAACTTCTATCGCCGTTTCATTCCACAAGCTGCACGGTTTCAGGCCCCATTAATAACGGCGATAGTGGATACTAACGGTAAAGGCGCAAAGCCTTTCCCTTGGTCTCCTCAGCTGTTGGGACAATTCGAGGCATGCAAAAGAAGTTTATGCGATGCCACGCTTCTTCAGCACCCCATCGCTGGTGCGGCACTTGGGCTTTTCACCGATGCCTCTAGCGTGCATATCGGCGCCTGTTTGCACCAACAAGACAAAGGCGAGTGGGTTCCTCTAGCTTTCTTTAGCAAGAAACTCACTCCGCCACAGTCGCAATGGCCTGCTTACTACAGAGAACTCTTAGCGGTGTACGAAAGCGTACAACACTTCCGCCATATTTTAGAAGTTCAGCACTGTACTATTTTTACAGATCATAAGCCCTTGTTGTACGCGTTCGTACAGCGCCGGGAGAAGCTTCCTCCTTCGCAACTGAACCAGCTGACTTTCATTAGTCAATTCACAACAGATATTAAACACGTTAAGGGTGAGGACAACGTCGTGGCCGATGCTATGTCGCGGATCGATGCCATATCCCTAGATCAGGAGTATCAACGCCTGGTACAATCACAAAAATGTGATTCTGAGTTGGCAGACCTTCTTCAGTCTGGTTCTTCCAACCTTAAACTGCAAGAAGTCTCTGTCCCAGGCACTGATATGGCATTGGTTTGCGACATTTCCACGGGAAGTCCTTACGTGCCCCCTGACTTACGACGTCTAATTTTCGTCAAACTTCACAATTTAAGCCATCCCAGTGGTAGAGCCACTGTCAGACTCATCACCGAGCGGTACGTCTGGCCTTCGGTTAACAAAGATTGCAAGGAGTGGGCTCGCACTTGCGAGGCATGTCAACGTGCCAAAGTGTCGCGCCACAACTCTCCTCCTCTTGGAGATTTTAATCTTCCACCTGGTCGGTTCCGCCACGTCCATATCGACATTATTGGGCCCTTAACAACATGTGACGGGTATCGATATTGTTTAACGGCAATTGATAGAGTCACCAGGTGGCCAGAGGTCTGGCCAATGCGCTCTATAACTGCGGATGAGGTTGTAGAGACCTTCACAAGAGAATGGGTGTCGCGTTTCGGTGTCCCTTCCATCATCACGACGGATCAAGGAACGCAATTTGAGTCCGATCTTTTTCGTCGACTGATGCAGCGATTTGCCACAGAACGCATTAGAACAACAGCTTACCATCCTTGCGCTAACGGCATGATTGAGCGAGTTCACCGGCAACTTAAGGCCTCTCTTATGTGCCACAGTGACACATGGGTCCGCTCTCTACCGTTAGTTCTTTTAGGCATGCGTGCCGCGTTTAAGGAAGATATAGGAGCCACTGCAGCCGAAATGCTGTATGGCGAAACTCTGCGTCTTCCTGGCGAGCTTCTTATGCCAGCTGCTGATACTGACACCATATTTGATGCTGCTGATTTTGTTTCGCAATTAAAACAAAGAATGGCCAATTTACGTCCAATCGCAGCCTCTCGTCACTCGCAAACTCCTAGTTTCGTTTTCAAAGACATGAAAACAACTTCACATGTCTTTCTACGAGATGACAGCGTAAGACGCCCTTTGCAACCGCCTTACTCCGGTCCATTCCAGGTAGTTGATCGAGCCAGTGATGGCAAGACGATTACTCTGGAAATAAAGGGCAAACGCACAACCGTCAGCATCAACCGCGTGAAACCGGCATACATAGAATCTGCTCCACTGGAGCAACCTGCCGAGATACCTACAGCAAGAAATTCTTCTCAATCACCTCCGCAACTTCCCGCGCCCATTCCATCTTCCCAACCTTATGTCACACGGTCAGGTAGACGAGTGAAATTTAAGCATCCGTAAAAATTAGTTAATTGATTTGTTTTATTGCTTAATTATTATTATTTTAATTACTTTTTTTTTTTTTTTTTCACCGTAGCCTATTTCTCTCCGTAGGGGGGTGGTGTGGCGTTGCCACTTATATTATCTTTATTTTATTATCTGTGGCGTTCCGAAGCGGAGCGCGCTTGGCCGAATTTCGAATGGGATTCGACCGTTAATTTAGACTAGCTAGTTGATACGCAATAGGCACTACGCAGTTAATACGTAGCCATTACATATTCTTTGTCTCATTACTTGCTCGGTGGCTCGGTACTCTGTTAACTAGACTCATTGAAACATCTGTATAGATTTAAATAATATTGTAACTGAAAGGTATATTAAAGGATTAACACAATCTACCACTTTCATTTACGTGGGTAACAAAACCCCATAAGGTTAACGAAAATATAGCTCTATTTATAGAAATGAAAATTAAGAGCACTATCCTGAAATGTTATTATGAATGTAATATTTTAGGTAAAATACATTTATTCTCATTAATACTAACATACAATCCTTATTAATTCAGAATCTTCACAGCACGATTTGAGCTATTGTTTTCTAAACAACATTTGATACGTTAATATCAAAAGAAAATTTCTTACAGCATCCCAAAACTCCCTGTACATAACAACGAAGCTAGCGGAAGTTCCTGTAGAGAAGATAAACGGTTCCCTTGGCATCACGATACGAGGTGGTCACCCAGAGAACTCTGCTCCCAGCGCTGATCTGGTTTTGAACAGCCGGTCCCTGGACGCTCAGCCTCTGGTGGTAACCCATGTTAGACCGGGAGGAGCGGCATATAACACATCTAGAATAAAACCTGGGGACCGTCTGTTGAAAGTTGATCATGTAAGTTGTTGAAGCCACAAAGGTACTGATCCATTGAAATGTTACATTTTTTAGCCCTAACCTTGCATTTTTTAGAGGACGCAATTTTGTTTTTTTGATGTGTAGGGGGGGTCAGTGTGAAGCTAAAACCAAGTTTGTGGGGTCGCCACCCTTGTCCCACGGCCGCCATCTTGAAAATAGCAGTTGAAATGGTTTTTACGATATATCTCTTAAACTATTTATTTGATAAAAAAAATTTGTTTACATTATTTGTTGCAAATTAAATTCTCTACAACTTTGGTGTAGTAACTTTTAGTCGTAGAACTATAAATAAAAAAGTTATAAGCGAAAATGTTCAGAAATTAGAGCCATTTATATTTTTCAATAAAACTTTTTTTTATCATTTTACGAAGAAATGATATCAGACCATTTTTGTAGATTGTTTTTCGAGGAACAACTTTTATGTACAACATTTTTTCATAACGTCAATAACTAAGGTTTTACAGCGCTCTGAAGTGAGTACTATTTTTCAGTACTCTTAACTATACATATATTGGCTATTGGCTCTTTTCTCATACTCCAGAACAATAGAAGCACACTGCAGAACATTTCAGACCTGCTTTTCGACGTAAAAAAAAGTCGCGCTTCCAGACTCTACCTCCTGGGTGGTGGGGAAAAGATTCAATAATTAATTATTAGTGATAATGCAAAATTAATTATTAAAAATATTATAATAACAAAAAAAACCATTACTGATGACAAATTATTATTAGTACACACATAATATAAGTATACTGTATAGTTCAGAGTACTGAAAATTAGTACTCACTTCGGAGCGCTGTAAAACCTTAGCTATTTAATTAATGAAAAAATGTTGTATGTAAAAGTTGTTCCTCGAAAAACAATCTACAAAAATGGTCAAATATCATTTCTACGTAAAATTATAAAAAAAAGTTTTATTGAGAAATATAAATATCTCTAATTTCTGAACATTTTCGCTTATAACTTTTTTATTTATAGTTCTACGACAAAAAGTTGCAGGATCAAAGTTGTAGAGTATTTAATTTGCAACAAATAATGTAAACAAATTTTTTTTATCAAATAAATAGTTTAAGAGATATATCGTAAAAACCATATCAACCGCTATTTTCAAGATGGCGGCCCTGGGACAAGGGTGGCGACCCCACAAACTTGGTGATAGCTTCACACTGACCACCCCTACACATCAAAAAAATAAAATTGCGTCCTCTAAAAAATGCAACCCCAAATGTAACTTTTCAATAGTTGGAAATTAGACACTTAACACGACGAAATTACACATAATAACAGTTTAGGAGAGAGGGTTGAAATAAACAAAATTTATTATATAAGTAATATCTTCAATGAGAATGAAAAATTGCATTTTTGTTCAATAGTAATAAAATAAACTCCCCAATCAATGCACAGCAACTCAATCACAACTTAATCTTCGAGTTTCAAATCTTCAAAATAATTTATATTAATTTATTTCTTCATCCCACAGATATCCCTCACAAACAAAACGCTCTCCGAAGTACATCAGATCCTACAGAACTGCCCCCAAGTAACCAGCCTGACCATCGAATACGACGTGTCCATCATGGAATCCGTGAAGCTAGCCACCGGACCCTTACTCATTGAGATCGAGAGACCCTGTAATGAGGACCTGGGTTTGTTCCTGAGTAATCAAAGATATTCTGATGACGTATACAGTTCGGGGTCGGATACGTATCAGCGTGTAGGGAGTTCCAATGCTATTTATATTGATAGCATTCTACCGGCAAGCATTAGTGACAGGTGAGGGGATTGTGTATCATTTGCGTTAATGAACATGCGTTGATTTTCATAACTCAGCAGTTTATATACGTTTATAGTTATTGCGTAGTCTTCCACGTTATGCTTAACATATTGTATTTTTTTAATTTTGTCAAGGATGATTGAGTAATTAAATAAATTTAGTAAAGTAAGTGTCATAAAGTAAGTTTTAATATTCGTTAATTTAAAAATTCATAAATTACTTATGCGTATCTATTTAAATTTTTATAAGATATATTTACTTTATTTTTGTTAGAAATTACTTACCTTATTAAAGAGATAAGGTAACCTCCGAACTTCTACTACTATTCCTTCTACCAAACTTTATCGTAACTTAGAGTCTCCAGTCTTTCGTACTACTAGTCTTTCATACTCCACCCATTGCAGATGTGGTGCTCTTCATCCTGGCGACCAGCTACTAGCTTTCGACGACCACGTGATCGAAGGCAGCAACTACACAGCTGAAGAAGTAATGTGCTATTTGGAGAATAGTGAGCCTGGTTACACTCGGCTGCATATCGCTCCACGACATATACTGGCGCATGGTGGAAGATTTCCTAGAGGTAAGAATTTTATATTATTTTGTTGCAATTCTTGGAGGTCGTTCGATAGTGTTATTAAGATAGGGTTATAGAGATAGTAGATCTTTAGTCTGTATAGTATAGTATATAGTATAATTTATGTATGGAACATGAGTTAGTTCAAATAAACCAAACAATCAGATTCTAAACTATTGACAGCGGGATGAAACATTGAAACTTGTGTTCAATATTGTTCAAGAAGTTTGTCTAACTTCCTTATTAAGGCGGACCACACAGAGCGAACAGCCTCGCGAAGCATTTGCCGGGAAAAGTAGCTCGATCTCGATTGGACGTGGTTCGGCTGAGGAAATGGAGGCTCGTGATAAAAGTACATGAAATATGAGTTAAAAATCAACAAAATAATAGGCAGCCCATGAATTTTAATTCGTAATGTGTATTATAGGGACAAAGATATTATACGGTAGAAGTGAACATCCGAATCGGTGATAGTTTTAAAAAATGCCTTTCCAAAGACACTCGTAAAAGTTGAGTTTGAGTTTCACGTGTTTCCTCGGCCGAGCCACGTCCACACTGACCGAGCATTTTGCAGCAATTGCTTCGCGAGGCTGCTCGCTCTGTGTAGATCCCGCTTAAATGGTATCAATAAATAGTCAACAACTAACTAGTAGGTTTGGTAGTAATGTTAATAGTGAAACAAATGTAGCAATATTTAAGCTTGTAAATAGAAAACCTTCATTAGCTGAGATTTGCGGGCAAGTAGGTGATTACCCTGCCTGGTAGTCGTTGTTTTTTATTATCCGAGATTAACCACTATAGAGAAGGTTCCATTAACCTATATGGAGGTGATAGATAAAAGCCTAAAAGCTTAGGCGGTTCTATGGTCAGGGCTTTAACTGTCGTATCAGAGGTATTGAAGTTACTTCTTTGAAAAATATTGTGTTATGTATGAATCAGCAAGGCAAATAATTTGTGTTGGATTATTATTTACAACAAAAAAATATATTATTAATACCTAGGTTTATAAGTCGCGTGAATTCAATACTGCAAACTTTATCGTATTTTTAATGATTTAGGGTGCTTTTCCACCAATCATGTGCGAGGATGTGTAGCGAGGACGGAGGAATGTGTTTGTAAATAACCAATAGTATCGCTTCAAACTACAAATTAAATGAATATGATTGGATTTACAAAAACGTTCCTCACTACACATCCTCGCGCATTATAGGTGGAAAAGCACCATAAGTCAAAAAATATTGAAAATTGTATTATTTATTTACTTTGTGAAGCGGAAAAGTCAAATAAAAAAAAAACATTTAACGATGGATTCAAACGAATCTGTTTTGAACAGATACCAATGTTTTATATTTTACAGAAAACTCAATATCCGGTACTTTGAACCCGAAGAAACATCGCCAGCGGTTTCGACAGAGTTCCATGCCGAAACTGGGTATCCCTGATGATTATGGTAAGATTTCCTATTTATCCACTATGATATTTTGTATATTAATGTGTATTAATCTACATAACAATTATCGTAGGAACTTACATGTCATTTAATTTTCCGTTTGAATATTATAAACTCTACGCGCATCTAAAAAATTACGTAAACAAGAAGCGAACGAGAGGGAGAAGGGGGCGTCGCGTCGTCCTTTCGATTATGAATAGAACATAGACTTAAAAATGGTAGGAGAGTGCAATAAAAGCTTAGAAAATCATTTAAAAATAATTTATTGCGTTATGCCAAAAGTCGTAGAACAAAATATGTTGTTACTTATGATGTTAGCTATCTTGTCCTGCGAGGTTGCTGGTGTTTTACAAGTAACCCTGTATATTTTAGATAGCAAAGAGTGACAACCTCTTTATATTGCAGCCAATTACAAACTAAACTAACATAATGCCAATCCATACTAATATTATAAATGCGAAAGTAACTCTGTCTGTCTGTTACTCAATCACGCCTAAACCACTGAACCAATTTTCATGAAATTTGGTATGGTGATATTTTGATACCCGAGAAAGGACATAGGCTACTTTTTATCCCGGGAAAATGACGCAATCCCGGAAATCCCACGGGAACGGGAACTATGCGGGTTTTTCTTTGAATGCGCGGGCGAAGCCGCGGGCGGAAACCTAGTACATAATATTAATGTTACGTGATACATGACCCAATAAGTAAACTGTAATGTGCTGACGGCACATTATACATGAAGTTTTTTTATATGTATAACTAGAATTATTAGTGTGGGTTCCACAATTTGTATCGTAGTATAGACTTTTACGTAGGTATTCTAGAATGTTTGACCTAAATATATTAAACAGTAAATACGTAACGTAGATTGTCCCTCCACGTATCTTATGTATAATATCAATAAAATGTTATATTTCATTTTTATTCAAAACTAGCTTCCGCCCGCGGCTTCGCCCGCGTGGTGTTTTTTCGCAATAAAAGGTAGCCTGTGTTCTTTCTCAGGGTCTAAAGATTGTCTGTGCCAAATTTCATCAAAATCGGTTGAGAGGTTTAAGCGGGAAAGCGTAACAGACAGACAGACAGAGATACTTTCGCATTTATAATATTAAAGTAGGGATAAGAGCCTTTTTTTCTTATAGAGATTTATAGATGACACTTTAACCATAAAGACCATTGATGTTTGCGTTAAAAGAAAGTTAATAATTAATAACTTTTTTCGCAAATACACACCAGCTTAGAACTTTATTATTAAATATGTGTTTTATTACCAAGGCACAAAACACAGTATTATAAATCACAACAAAAAGACGCTCAAACAAAAACCAGGAAAGGCTGGAATAATTTAGAAAATTGATTGCCAAGAATAACAATTTCGGCAGCGTTTTGCAAAAACTCGCTATGCTCAAACAATATTTTGTCTGTCCAAAACAACCGTTAGAATCCACACAGTGTTTGTTTAGGCCTGTAATCTTGTTAATTCTGTACTTTATAGATGTATTATTGTATAACTCCAGTCGTTTATCTTTATTAATTTAATATACTGAAAGCAACATTACGGAAAAAATCAACAAACTTCTCCGTACGAGATGATAAATTTCATTGGAATAACAAAATTGTTTATAACGTATGTTTTTGTACCTGGTATTTATTCATAGAATAGACTTAGGTATATTTTTTTATTAAAAACAATGCACTTTTTTATTTTACTTTAATATTTTTATTTATTGATATTTATTATACACTAGAGATTCACTCTAGACTATTTGAAAATCCTTCTGTGTAAGAATTTAAACATTATACTTCCTAGAAAATTTATAACGCATTAGTATTTCTAATATATATATAATATTCAATACATTTTGTTCAAGTAAAATCAGAATAAAAATTAGCTCTATCATATTTTAAATGAACTACAAAACATGTAACAATAATTATTTTAATTCCGGATAATTTGAGAAAAAAAATAGAAGATATCTTCTAGGTATAATAACAGCGAACTAATCTAAAATAATAATATAAATATATTCCATCCAACAGATAATCAACAGAACTACATGAACATGGGTATATGCCGAACGGAGTCCCTGAACATACAATTAGAAGTGCCTCCAGGGCAGAACAGCGGCTTGGTAGTACATGAGGAAAATGGGAGTCTAATTCTATCACATATTGCACCGCAATCACCGGCTTATAGGTAAGCAAACTGAACTAATAAACTTACTAATGGTAAATATTCCATAGGAGATAGTATTTTCAAAGTATTTTTATCCATAAAATAAATATAGGTAGTACATATAAGTTGCTTGTTAAAGTTAATGATCAGTTTAATGAACTAAATGTAATATTATAGAAACAAGTATTTATGTATAGACTAGATTTCTAACCGCGGCTTCGTCCGCGTTTTCAAAGAAAAACCCGCATAGTTCCCGTTCCTGTGGGATTTCCTGGATAAAAAGTAGCCTATGTCTTATTCTGGGTCTTCAGCTTACCAAATATCATTGTAATCGGTTCCGTAGTTTTTACGTGAAAGAATAACAATCCATCCATCCTCTTTAACTTTCGCATTTATAATGTTAGTACAATAAAGAAAAAGTCGCGTCTTTTGATTGTGAATCAGCTTCTGTAACAGATGTCAATGGCCGGATTAACAAGTATTGAATACAAATTCTCCAATAATAATTCCAACAAACTATTCGTAGACAGATAAAGATTCTATAACAACAGAGGCGAATGACCTTCCAGAATCTTTATTAGCTAATAACTTTGCATTAAAAGGCAATGCCAGATAATGGCGCATTTTTATTTTCATGCGGCCATCTATTAAATCTTGTTTATCAATATAAAAAGTGCAATTAACCAAACTTATAGGGTATACGTATATCATATTAAGTTTTGTCTATTACACTATTTTGTATTTAAAAATCAAGATTTGGTCGATGACCGGCCTAAAAATAAAAAAGACGCTACTTCCCATACTAAATCTGTGTCCTTTCTTTTCACCAGATCTGGCTGCTTGCAAATCAGAGACCGAGTCATGTCCATAAATGGTCATGAGAACCTCACCATAGACGTCGCCAATGAAATACTCCAGAGGAGGAATGACTCCCACAATCCTAAGTACCTTACCCTGAATGTTGAGTTCAGTATGCCCAATACTATAGAAGCTTCTAGCGGTGTTTTCAATGTTAAATTGGCGAAGACCACTGCTAGTTTAGGAGTTACTATTACTGGTAAGTTTATTTTAGACTAGCTTCCGTCCGCGGCTTCGCCCGCGTGGTGTTTTGGTAAAAGGTAGCCTATGTTCTTTCTCAGGGTCTAAAGATTGTCTGTGCCAAATTTCATCAAAATCGGTTGAGAGGTTTAAACGGGAAAGCGTAACAGACAGACAGACAGAGTTACTTTCGCATTTATAATATTAGTAGGGATATAGTACACATGAAAATGGTGAAAACTACATTAAAGCTAATAGAAGCAATGGAAGAAGATAATGTAAAAAATACATTTCTAAAATGATTTGAAAATAAGAGATTGATTATGAATTTAATTGATATTTAAATGACATTGCTACATAGTATGAAACTTCTTAAGGACTATAAAAATACGTTACAGAGACGAGAATCTAAAACAGTTTCACATTAAAGCATTTGAATGCTGTACAGCTAAAAATTAAATATATTATATTGCTTGTTCTTAAACAATTTAAAAGTAATGTGGAGAAAGAAACATTATTAATAAATCTATCAGTACCTACAAATAACTTAAAAATTTTCATCGAATAAAAAAAGCTTTTCTGTTTTTATATCGGGTAATAATCTATTAGAAACTTTAAAGTATTCTTAGAAATTCATTGATCAGTTGTCGTCCCACTCGACAGGAAATGATAACGTTTGTGTTGATGTGTTAGTCATTTAGTGGATAGGAATAGTATGCTAAAAATAAATCCATTTACAAAAAATATGGCTTTTAAGAATAGTGACACACGACATTATTTTAATCAGCATAGCAAAATAATTATTTGCAAAAATCACAATCTGAGTAAAATAAATTTAACTACTATAAATATTAACACAGTATAAAAAAGCGTGAAATTTATCAAACGATTTTTCTTTGATTTTATAGGATGTAAACAAAAGTTACTAAGTAACGAAGAACCTATGGTGATATCAGATATCAAGCCAGGGTCGGTAGCGCACCGGAGTGGAGCGCTTGCAGCTGGAGATCAGCTGTTAGCAATCAATGGACAACCTCTTCATAATTTGTCACTGGTAATAACTTTGTTCAATACATTTTATCTATGAGAAAAAATTGTATATGGAAATCCTGATAACAAAGGTTTTATTTTAACATGGTATATTATTGACATCATCGACAGTATTTAGTGATTAACCACAATTTCCAGGACACAGCATTCAACATCCTCCAAAACTCTCCAGAAGATATAATAACTCTGAAAATTCGTAAACGTGATTTGACAGAAGATTGGTCGAACATACACAAACACAACGCTAAACTAGCACTGCAAAGTTTTAGTTGTGTAGAAACAAAAGCTGTTATTCATAGTGAAGAAGATTCTGGTCATACAAATAGTCCCAATAATTGTGGGAAGGATAATGGAAGACATGTTGAAACAGCTGTGTTTATGGCAGAGATTATAAGGCAAGAGGCTAATGGTCCTCTGGGGTTGACGATTGCAGGCAGCGAGGATGTAACACAACCTATTTTATTAAGTGGACTAATTGAAGGTGCGTCAAAAATGTATTATACAAAACATTTCTAATATAATATATAATATATACATTACAATTTAAAATATAAATTCATAGAAATCTTCTTTTCTTTATAATGTCAGTGTTTTTTATAAAAAATAATATATCACAAAATGTATTCTGATTTATTAATTCCATTTTAGGTGGTCTAGCAGAAAAATGTGGTAAATTAGCAATCGGTGATGAATTATTAAGCATAAACGGTGAAAGTGTCCTGAACAAGCCATTATCTGAAGCAATCAAACTTCTACAGCAAAGTGGACAACGAATACAGTTGCAATTGTGCAGAAAAGTCACTGGAGGTAAGTTATTCTTGGAAATTTAGGTCTTTGTTATTTTGTAAGATTTATACTAGTAGTACTTAAACTCCTACCATACATTTTAATAAAGACTTATTGAAATAAATGACAAATTATTGCGCGAATATTTTTCCCAATCTCATCAATTGAGAATTTATTCATGTAGTACACTTAGGAAAGACACTATAAAAATATGACAGTTAATAAATGTTTAGGAGCCGTTATAGACTGCGGCGAATCCAGCGTTAGGGACTCCAGCCATTCCACATCCAGTCCAGGGCTTTCCAATGATAGTGCCGTGGAATCCTGGGACCAAAACACCCCTGTTCGCACTAGCGCTGCTTGTGGTATGATCTACTTGGTTATTTTATGTTAAAGAGAAATAGACTAGGAATTTATTACCTGAAATTTAATGTAATCTTAATACATACCTTCAAAAACATTGTCAAAACTATGTAAAATTGAATATGAAATACGAAAATGAACTGTTAAGTTCTAAGAAAACGGCGTTAAAGTATCCCCAAATTTATCCCGAACATTTCAACACATAATGTAAATAACGTCCATCAATCGAACTTTGTTTATTGTACAGAGACTATTTCATAAATTTTTCATTCACAATAATTTGCAGGCAATTCTGAAGTAATCGAATACGCCGTTCCAGACAAGACTCGAATAATAGATAAGCAACCGTACTCCCCGACAGACGAAGACAAACTTATGGCTTCCAATTTTAATACGTTTATCCAAGATCTGCCTTTACCGAATTATTCACTCAATAATTCACTGAAGACGTTTCATTACGAGAACACGTGTATAATACCAGAGAATACGATGAAGAAACAAAACACAAGAGAAGATGATGTACAGCAAATCGAAATATTGACGAGTAATATGAAAGATTGCCAGCTCCATAACATGGAAAGGTCGTCGTGTAAATGTGATTACGTACAAATGGGACCCTACAGTATGGTTACGAAGGGAAGGCGACCGAATTGGGATTCTGATTACCTCAATAATGGGATATATACTGTGACAACGCCGCAGAAATCACCTATGAAAAATGTGGCCGGTTCGAGTTTTCAATTTTCAAGCCCGATATATGAAAATGATGTGCCAGGTGAGTTTCGATAATATTATGAATATGAAGACTTTAATATTGCAGTTTTCATTTGGATAAAATATATTCGATTACTTATGGAACATTATTTTAAAAACTGAAATAGTTTTTTTGATAAACATTAACTAAGTAATTATAATTATTAATCGCGTATCCTACGTTAACCGCGAACCTTACTGTAACTCAACCTTATTTTATTCAATCGCAAATAAGATTTTAAATTGGCCATTTTACTTTTTTGATTATTTTGTAGTAGATGCTCGACTGTTTGGATTATTGAAAGTTGTTGAAAATATTGAAAGTAAAAAATTTTTCTTCGTAATTCGATAGCTACGAAGAAAAATTATTTACTGAAAAATTAGTACCAGTAGTAATAATTTTCTAATTTCTATGTATACGATACTTGAAATTAATATTAAACGTATTTTTTTATTCTCAGGAATATTTTTAAAATTCCTGGTTAGACTTATTCGTCAAATATCTTATTAAACAGCCATTTTCAAAAATATTTATTCTAATTGCCCGTCTTTGCATGCTTTTCACATGCCATTTTTATATTATTGTGTAACATTTTAATGGAAGGATAAGTTTTACCATACGTTTAATATTTATTTATTTATGCTTTATTGCTCTTGATTACTTACAAATTGAGACTTAACCTAGGATTCATTATTACAAACGGCGGTCTTATCGCTAAGTAGCTATTTCTTCCAGACAACCAAAAACTTAATTTTAATTTTAATTCACAGGTCTTTATAGCAGTGAAACACTATCCCCAGCCCGTGGATCTGTCCACCACGTGATTTTGTATAAAGACGCGATTTATGACGACTATGGGTTTTCTGTCTCTGACGGATTATATGAGAGGGGTGTATACATCAATAGGATAAGGAAGGGTGGGCCAGCTGATATTGTGGGGATGTTGAGGCCGTATGATAGGATTCTTCAGGTGAGCGATTACATTATGTATTATAGAAGTACTAGCTTTCCACCCGCGGCATCGCCCGCGCAGTCAAAGAAAAACCCGCATAGTTCCCGTTCCCGTAGGATTTCCGGGATAAAACCTATCCTATGTCCTTTCTCGGGTATCAAAATATCTCTATACCAAATTTCATGCAAATTGGTTCAGTAGTTAAGGCGTGATTGAGTAACAGACAGACAGACAGAGTTACTTTCGCATTTATAATATTAGTATGGATATTCAGATAGTGATACGTGATATATAAAACTTATCTATAGTGTAATTATTGTTACTGATACTTTACGTTCGAATTGTATGACTCACAGATCGCATTTGACAGCTTCTCTTATGTAATAGAGAAGCTATCAAATGCGATCGATGCGATGCGATGCGATTAATAACTCTGGTAATAATTTATATTATGTGTCACCTTGCTTGGATGAATTATTTGTATAAAGAAGAATTTTAGGTAAATATGATAACTTATGTTCGAATGATCAAGCTCTGGCGAAAAGCTAGCATCTCTTACTTATCTCTCATATTGTTAAAAACATCTGTACTAATATTATAAGCTGTTTGTTTGTTTGAACGCGCTAATCTCAGGAACTACTGGACCGATTTGCAAAATTCTTTCGGTGTTAGATAGCCCATTCATCGAGGAAGGCTTAAAGGCTATATATCATCACGCTAAGACCAACAGGATCGGAGCCACGCGGGTGAAACCGCGGAGCGCAGCTAGTTAGCATCCTGAAAGTCTCAAACAAACAAAACCAAGAAGCTATAAAATCACTAATTAGTTTTAGTAGAACGAATAAACTTCATTAGTAAATCAATCAAATTAGAATTCAGGTCAAGTGTTAAAAACTTTATACATATTTGCTCGTTTATTTTGAGTTGAGGCGTTATTTCTACCATTTGAAATTATAATGTGTATACTTCAATATATTATTTTCAGTTTAAATTGTATTGAAATTTAACTGTATCAAATAAAATAAAAATATTGTTACTATTCAATTCTGAAACCAGCATCGAAAGAGTTCGGTGTTCCTGCGTGGTGTTCAGAAGCATTTAGTATACTAGACTATGTCCTGCGGTTTCACCCGCATTGCTCCACTCCTGTTGGTCTTAGCGTGATGATATAATATCGTCCCCTTACTGGTAAAACTGACTAACTGCACATTTTTTACAAAATTAAGTTATATTATACACCAATCGATTCGTCTCGTCAAGATCTATCTTCAGGTAAAACCCGTTATCTTCTACGGTGCGTAATTACAAAGTTAGCTTCGGCTAAAACAGACTTTCTTGCATGATTCTCCACAATTGCTTCTATAAAAAACGATTAAATTGCTTTAGGATATTATTTAAAAAAATGTATACTGTTAAGACAATGTTTCGCGTTTTAACACGTTTTCGTTTATTGACACTTGTATTCATCATACACAGAAACGATTCATTTAAAACCAGTTATCCTACAGTACTTAGTTGGTTGTGGTTCTTTAAATTTTACAAAATTATTGATTAACACTTCATAAAATAAAAGTTAAAAAGCTTTAATTACTTTTTCTTGAATATTAGTTAGCGTATTTGCCTTTTTTGAGGCAAGTAAAATAAATTATCCGATTGTAGTACATTATTACTGAATTACATTAGTTTCACGCTTTTTAAATTACTTCAGATAAAACAAACTGCAAGCGCCCCCTCAGCTTATTCTTCATTTTTCTTGAAATTCTTCTGCAATTTCTTAGATTATTTTCTGATAAAACATTACCTGAATAATGGGCCTTTCATAACAAACCACTAATAACCTAGATTACTGATGTCTACACATCTTAAAATGTTGTCATACTTTCAAATGCTTATAACTCCAGTTTATGTTTTGTGCAGATAATCACTTTTACCAGTAAGGGGACGATATTATAGCCTCGATAAATGGGCTATCTAGCACCGAAAGAATTTTTCTAATCGGACCAGTAGTTGCTGAGATTAGCGCGTTCAAACAAACAAACAAACTCTTCAGCTTTATAATCTTAAGTATAGATTACAGAAATTTTAATTTCATACATATTATATTTCTCATAGATCTCGTAGATTTGGGTCTGATAGATACAAAAAACATTTTGATTAGATTTAAGGCTCTCTTTTCATGTATTTTAAACAGTGTAAAAGTACATGAAATTATAAACGTTTTTATGTTGTACAATTTGTATCTTATAACAGGTGAATGGCACCCGAACTGTCGACTACGACTGCTGCCTTACCGTGCCTTTGATCGCATCAGCTGGTGACCGACTCGAAATAGTCGTGCAAAGGCTAGCTACTTCCAGGGTAAGAATCACTATTCAATAATATCAATGACACGTTTATTTATTATTTAGTTTTATAGCATTGATATTTAAAAAATGAGCAATAATTTTAAAGAGTTGAATAAAAACCATCACCAGGAGAGATACGAACCCGAGTTTTTTTGCCATTCCGGAGCAATTAGCAATCGATTTTTTTTCTACTCTTTCGGTTTTATGTGCCTAAAGGACACCCCTTGCATTGAGATGATTAAAAAACAATCTCAACCAAATTACATGAAATATTATTTCAATAATTACAATATTGTATCGACGGAACGCGGCCTTTGTTGAATTGAGTATAGTGTGTATATGTATGGTGAACGAGTACCTTCTAGGGAAGCGAGCTCCATCTTAAGCCAAATCTCAGCTCACCATGATACCAGAACGTGTCTTTTTACCCTTAAAAAGTACGATAAAAATTACGTACACAGCGTATGCAAAACTTTAAGCCCCTTTGAGTACACCGATGATGGGACACCCTGTATATACAATTTAATCATTATTTATGGAGAAATATTATTAAAATTGTATCAACACACCATATTAAAAACACACGTTTTAAATTAAGCTTAAATTTTCATAATTAAAAAGGAAATATGATTGCTTCGTCGACAAATATTGATTGATATTAACGAAACATCATTATCGGTAAAAATATGGATATCAATAGCTTTCAATTTATCCATGATATACTCATGCATTTAATTATTATTTGTATGTTGTTCAGTATCACATTAATGTTTGTTTATATTTGAGTATTGTTATTTATTATTCGTTTTATTAAAATATGTTTTTCCCTCAAAATGAATGGATATTTTTGTCCGAAAAAAAATATAATAATTAAGCTACAGATTAAATTATTATGAAATATACTATCAATTCATGATTCTAAAATGAAAGGTATACGTATTTGAAAAATAATTCCTACCTACGTTTTATAATACTACGCTCAAACCTTATTTCAAACATTTTAATTACCACAATCACCATATTTCATACATTATCAATACGTATAAATATTGGATAACTCTTTGTTAAAATATTACACAAAGATATCTTCAAAGCTCAAACTTCAATTACGAAAAAATAATTGTTAAAATTCGCGCAAAATTGTATATCTTGTTTGCGCACCTATATTCTAAATTCAAAAATTGTTTTCGGCCATTATTGAGATGGAATTCAAAATAAAAAAGGTTTTTGTTTTCAATGTAGTAAAGAAAATTGAATTCGCAAATTGGTTTTACTCATACGATGTATGCTCAATAAAAAATGGGACAAATATTAATATAAGCTTAAGCTTACAGATTCTCAAAGAAACATTTTTACGGATGAGTGGTTAACCAATTTCTTTTAACCCATATAATATTTTCGTTTGTAGCCATCGGCTTTCTTTATTATTCAAATGTGAAACAAATCGGGCAAAAGTAAATGGGAAATATATTAAATGTTTAAAGCAACCCAGTTATTCATTTTCTAAAGATGAAAGCTTTCAGGTTTAATAACATGAAGTATTTAATGTTTATATTTTTTTCGGATAAATTGTGTTCGTATGAGATTATTTAAAATACTATTAAAAATGTTCCTTTTAACTTGCACAAAAATTTAAAAGAAATCGGAAATTGTTGAAAAACAGAATACCTTCGTATTTTGTTATACCTACTAAAAAAATTACTGAAAATAAGCAAATCACTTTATGCAATTTTGATCGGGAAATCGGAGAGAATTTATCAAACGTAAGAAAATTCGGAAGGTCACATATTTATGACTGCCAAAGAGGGATTTATGACTACTGTTTCAATTGTGACTTTGTGAATAATAGAAAAGTCACATTTTTCAGGAATCTGCTTTTTATGAGTAGTTTATTTTTTATAAGAAGATAGTCTTTTTTTATAAAATCAGTCCCATATTTATTTTTTTGGTGGATGATTTTTTTAAGAATTTCGACCACCTTTCACCAACTTTTGAGTGTTAAACAATCAGCTACATTATTAATATTTTAATTTATTTTCAGGACCTCAAAAACATCCGCATAGAAGACAATTCCAGCCCCAGTGAAAGTAGTATAGTGACAAAAACTATTTAGGGTATAACCCGACTATAAGTATTGACACTCAAATGTGCTAACTATGAAGTGATTGTATGCATATTTTATTTGTGCGTATTATAGTTGTAAAAAGTGTAGGTGCTCAAAGTAATTTTATCAGCTATGTATATTGTGCAGTGAGCTTATGTGGTGATTATTAAATTAAGGTGTGAATTTTTACATTTTGACTTTCAAGCCTAATAAGTGTGTGTTTTGAATAGTTTAGGTAAAGGAGATAAAGAAATATATCACAAAATATTCATTTGAAAGTAACTAACGAAGTTATTTAGATATGTAAATTCTAAGTGTTCCTTATGATTCCACGAGTGTTAAATATAGGTTATAATTGTACTAATTGAATGTTTATTTAATTATTTTAAGCTGTATGTCCATAGTGCCTGTAAAGATTTTTTAGTACCTACTATAGTCAAGTCTCGAAATTAAAACTATTTTGTTTTTCTTTGATGACCTCTTTAGAAATTTAATTTAATTTAGACGCATCAAAAAATATCAACCAACAGTTGGCTTAAAATCCTTACAAGCACATGAAAATTATACATACATACGTTATAGCTGTCACGCACACAAGGATACCATTTGGATTTTTGCCATGGTAATTGCAACTCTATGGGACTCAATCATAGAGTTGAATATTAACTGTAATGTCACACACACAAGGATAAAGCCTGTTGGCTTATTTTTGTTACGAAAATTGCAACTCTATACAGACAATCATAGAATTGAATATTAACTGTAATGTCACACACACAAGGATAAAGTCATTTAGCCTATTTTTGTTAAGGCAATTGCAACTCTATATGTACGTATAGTCGATCAAAGAGATGAATATTAACTGTACTGTCACGCACACAAGGACTATTCATATTATGTATAAATGACTATTAATTTAGCCTGTTTTTGTTATGGCAATTGCAACTCTATATAGTCGACGAAAGAGTTGAATATTAACTGTATCTAGATCTGCTTGTAAATCAGATGTATCTTATTTGCGCAATACAATACAGTTTATGCTTATGTTATCATTTATTCAGCAACAAAATCTCATTGTGACAATGCATTTTATAAATTAACTTGCCCAGATATCGTCGACTGCATTTCGGTTTGGCTTTCATCCAACCAGCTATCTGTACTACTAAAATCTTCCGAAAATATAGCATTTTAAATTGTGTTGCGCTATATATTTTAAAATAGATTCTGGCAACTATTGTGAATCATCCCAAATGTCTGTTAAAATTTATTATTTTTGTGACTTTTTACCATATTACTTAATACGATAAATATTAGATAATGATGTAAAAAGTATAAATTTTCAAATGTATAGGTTTTCCACTTTTACCTACTAGATTGTAAACACTAGCGGCCTTACCACAAAACTTAGGTCTACGAATATTTATCACGAATACGCGTTTATTATTTAGTATTAGCATTTGTTGGGCAAAGTAATTGTAAATTAATTAAAATATAAGCTTATCGCGTTTCTAATTTCTATAAATTTCCACTAATTTGTCGTTTATAACCCGCGCTGATAAAGAATCGAAATACAAAATTCATGTCGTAGTGCGAACGAGATAGAATGCTAAGCATTACTAATGTTAGTGTGAGACAACTGCCAAGGGCTGCAATTTGTTAGTAATATTTTATTGGCGCGGGTAGTTCGTAATAATAACGATTTTGTAGTAAAGCCGTAAGTCGTAAACTAGTATACGTACTTAAATTGTACTTACCTACGTACTTTATTAAATCATAATGTATTTAATATGAAATTTGTATGAAAATGGTTGATCGTTGTTGTCTGATAAAATAAATAATTGTTTTAGTATTATGTAATATAAATACATTAACACACTATATATTATGTATAAATAATATTGTAATTAGTTATATTGTTGTTGATTCAGAC
>CAJQZM010035077.1:0-16955 GCA_907164665.1 Colias nastes
ATAACGTAAATATGTACCACGGGCGAAGCCGGGGCGGACCGCTAGTATCAAATAAAATATTATAAACCTGAAGAGTTTGTTTTTTTGAACGCGCTAATCTCAGGAACTACTGGTCCAATTTGAAAAATTCTTTCGGTGTTAGATAGCCCATTTATCGAGGAAGGCTATATCATCACGCTAAGACCGACAGGAGCGGAGTAATGTGGGTAAAACCGCGGAGCACAGCTAGTATCAAATAATTATCGATAACTTTGTAAGTCAATTGATTAATGTAATGAGTAACGAAATCAAATGCTGAATAATATATATATAATAAATATTATAAATGCGAAAGTAACTCTGTCTGTCTGTCTGTTACTCAATCCAATTTGCATGAAATTTGGTATAGAGATATTTTGATACCCGAGAAAGGACATAGGCTAGTTTTTGTCCCGGGACATAGGATAGGTTTTATCCCGGAAATCCCACGGGAACGGGAACTATGCGAGTTTTTCTTTGACTGCGCGGGCGAAGCCGCGGGTGGAAAGCTAGTGCTGAATAAAAAATATCCGTTCTTTTGTAATGAGTTGTAATTAGGTACTAATTACCGTAACAATGGGATAAGGAAGTATTTAAATATATTTATAGTCTTAATAATGTAAAAAAAACTGCTAGCTACATGAAATTCTATATTATTGCTTCATACAGACCTTTCATAGGAAAAGAATTAGGTATGTTTCTTTGTATGCGGACGTATCTGATTTTCTTTATATTGATTTTTTTAAATTATAAGCCTTCCTTGGTGTAATTTTCAATAGCCATGACTGATTATTAATTCAGAACACTTTCCTTATTTAACTTGCTGCTTGTAATTGTAGGGATGACCCGAATTTGACCGGGAGTCCGGAGTAGATTATAGATGACCCGAATTTGACCGGGAGTCCGGAGTAGATTATAGATGACCCGAATTTGACCGGGAATCCGGAGTAGATTATAGATGACCCGAATTTGACCGGGAATCCGGAGTAGGCTGCTTAGTCTTGAACATAGATGTAAGGACGCAGGTCAGTTTTTTAACGGTTTCACTTCGACCGTCAACGAATGTGCGATGGAACTGCATAATCAATCCACCCTCCCCTTTTCACAACAGCATTTAGCTACCATCCTTTCGTAGTTGATGTACTATTGTTGCGCACAAAATGTTTTCAGAACTCTTTTATAAACTGGACTGGAACGCCCTTCCTGCTTTTGTCTTTCCCGAGTCCTATAATTTGGATCTGTTCAAGGTAAAACTATATACGCTCTTTCTAGGCAGGCATAGGTCCATTTATAGACTGCATCACTAGTCACTACTTACCATCAGGTACTTATCAGGTAGGATGGAGTCAAATCCTATGCTATCTTTAAAAAAAATCTTATTTAAAGTAGATTTTCTTATAACAGATTTAACTATTTCTTTAGCCATGAACATTTTCTGTGTTAAAAATAGTCTCAGTATTTCATTACGAAGCAGGGGTCGGACGCTAGAAAAAATTGAAATCTTTGAACTCGTTAACACAGTAATAAAATATTTTTTATTGCTTTTGAATAAATTATTCGTTATTGTGTATTAAGATTATGTTTAGTTTAATACTCCACGTGTAAGAGAAATATTATTATCATATGTAATTATCCTATCCTATCCTACTAATATTATAAATGCGAAAGTTTATGAGGATGTGTGTGTGTGTGTGTTTGTTACTCCTTCACGCAAATACTACTGAACCGATTACAATGAAATTTAGCACACATATAGAGGGTAACTTGGATTAACACATAGAATAGGTTTCATCCCGGAAATCCCACGGGAACGGGAACTATGCGGGTTTTTCTTTCAAAACGCGGGCGAAGCCGCGGGCGGAAAGCTAGTAGATACATAATTGACTTTTTCACACAACTTATATCTTCAATGATTTTATATTTATATGAAATATCTATACTTAATATTATAAAGCTGAAGAGATTGTTTCTTTGTTTGTTTGAAGGCGCTAATGAGATTAGCGCCTTCAAACAAATAAAGAACTAGGTACTGGCCCGATTTGAAAAATTCTGTCGGTGTTAAATAGCCCATTTATCGAGGAAGGCTTATATGCTATAATATCATCACGCTATGACCAACAGGAGCGGAGCAATGTGGGTAAAACCGCGGGGTGCAGCTAGTAGTAATCTTATCGATATCCATGGTGCTTGGATTGAACTCTATTCTATTCTAAAGAAAGAACCTTTCTTTTTACTCACACACTTTAATTTATTATTAATATTTATATCTATACTAATATTATAAAGAAGAAAGGTTTGTAATTATGTATGTATGTATGGTTTTCACGCATAAACCTCTCAACCGATTTTGATGAAATTTGGCACAGACAATCTTTTGACCCTGAGAAAGAACATAGGCTACCTTTTATTGCGAAATATGTACCACGGGCGAAGCCGGGGCGGACCGCTAGTATATGATATCACTGTATAGTATCAAAGATCTTTGCGAAATTTTATCCACATCCGATATACCATTTTTCCAAAAGAGTTGAAAAGACCAATCCATCCTCACATACTTACACGTTCATAATAGTATTAGGATCCTTTTTCTAGTTAAAATAAATGTAGTTTACAAAATGTACGTATTTGCGGAAGTCGGAACACGTATCGCAGTAATTCAATATTTATTAAAGGCTTTAAAATGTAAAGGCTATACAGAATTTTATATTTATTAATATATGTATAGCAACGTGTAGGTAGTTGAAATCACTGTTATATAAAATAAGAAGGTCTATATAATGAAAAAAGGTCAGTCAGGTCAAAGTGTCAAGGGACACTCGGATGGAACGAAGTTTTAAGTTAGAGAGAGACAGACAGAGAAACATTCGCACGCCGCACAGCTTAAAACTATAGCAAAAAGTGTCTTTACAGCTATTCGTCTTAAGTTTTTACGTCTAGCCCCCTTTCGCAACGCGCGATAAGGAACTTCGTTCCAAAAATGATCGCTAAATGTGGCTAAGCGCAAATCTCGAGAATGGCTGAACCGATTTCAATGATTCTTTTTTTTAATATTCCTTGAAGTACGAGGATGGATCTTATGGAGGGAAAACGTTAACATGTACCACGGGGGGAGCTGGGGCGGACAGCTAGTTTATAATAAATGGCCAATGCCACAATTAAATACAATATAGATTTCTGGTATAATATCAGTTCTTAGTATGTAGGTTTTTGAGAGATTATCCAAAAAGATACTATTGTTACACAGGTAGATACATATAATTTATTAGGTTTTAATTTTTATACAAAGCAGACGAAGCCGCGAGTGAAAAGCTAGTAAACAATATAATAATTACCTCCTCTAAGTGTAGGCTCCCATTACTCATTTTAGTACGCACGAAACGTCACTAAAACCACAGATAAATAAAACACTTGCGACCTCTAGCACTGTTTGGTTGAAAATGAGTAAATTTTAACCGGTTACCTTTTGAATATTAAACCTGTGTTTTTCCTTAATTTCGTACTTGGAAACTACAAACGTAAGATGTGAGATTACTTTACTGTGCGGATTTTTTCGTAAAGATTCGAATTTAGTAAGTAATGAAGTCGGTTAAAAAAGGTAATGAACAACCGCTTTCTTGGAAGTCTCTATAATCAGACGTCAATGTAACAAAGAAGGAAATCTAGATGGTATATTTCAATTAATAAAATTTAATTTAAGCTACATACATTAAAATGTATACCTATATATACGGATACCTACATGTACGGTCGAATCCAGGATCTCCTCCTTTTTTTGAAGTCGGTTAAAAATAAAAGCAAAACTAAGCGTTATGACTACCCAATTTTTTTTTTAACTGGGAACTTATATGTACCACATAATAGTCTATAGATAATGTAACATATAAGTTTCATCAGTAGTATAATTAATTTTTATTAATTAAGTTATTAAATTATTATTGAAACCAGGCGAGAGCGTTTGTGTTGAAACCACTACAAAAAAAAGTTACCTCTATCGTGATCTTAATACAAGTCAATATAAGAAGGCTTATTTATCCTACTAATATTATAAATGCGAAAGATTGTGAGGATGTTTGTGTGTATGTGTGTTTGTTACTCTTTCACGCAAATACTACTGAACCGATTACAATGAAATTTAGCACACATATAGAGAGTAACTTGGATTAACACATAGGATAGGTTTCATCCCGGAAATCCCACAGGAACGGGAACTATGCAGGTTTTTCTTTCAAAACGCAGGCGAAGCCGCGGGCGGAATGCTAGTGATTTCATAAGTTTAAGTATTTTATTACATTACTAGATTCGTTTACATTGATGGGTCGTTATCAATGTAAACGAATCTATTAATGTATCTCATAAAATCGCTATCTGTGTTGTCTACTTGTCTCCACCTGTAAACCCCCAAATGTTGGATCTATTTATTGATAAATGTAATAAAGTGCGCGAGATTAATGGATGTGTATGTATCTTAGGGGATTTTAATCTAGGTGCTATTGACTGGAGTTTGTTAGGTTCAAGTGATGTGGTATTCCCAAAAATATGTCAAACGCTCATTGATTTTATTAATACTAATGGTTTTAAACAACACAATCATATTGCTAATACATTTAATAGAACTCTTGATCTGGTTATTAGCGATCTGCCTCTTTGCTCGGTATATCAGGCTCACAATACCCTAAGTGTCTTAGATCCTCATCATCCAGCCCTCGATATTGATATTTCCCTGGCCGTAGAACAAAAGCTACCTTATAATAAATCTAATGTTAAATTCAACTTTTATAAAGCCGACTACACAATGATACGCCAAGAGCTATCTCAATATGACTGGAATATTTTTAATGAATATGATGACGTGAACTTGATGCTAGATATATTTTACGAGAAAATCTTTCAAGTTATCCACAAATATGTGCCCCAGATTAACACTAAAAAATATCGATATCCGCCATGGTTTAGTAATAAACTTATAAGACTATTAAAAGAGAAACTTAACAAAAGACGACTCTATAAAAAATATAAAAACCCCCTAGACGCATTCGAATTGGATCTCCTAAGTGCACGGTGTACACGGGTGGCAACGGATTGTTATAATAAATACATTAATTCTTTGGAAACACAAATAAATAAAAACCCCAGATATTTTTGGTCTTATATTAAGGCTAAGCGCGGAGGTACTAGCAGTTATCCTAGTTCAATTTCCCACGGAGATCTAAGTACCTCAGACGGCTACCAAATTTGTGAACTTTTCTCAACATTTTTCCAATCTATATACACAATACCCACTAACCAATATCCCAAAGATCTTAATGATAATAATTACGGTAATAATAATAACAGCCTTATTCTTAATCTTCCGATCATAGATCATGATATGCTTTTAAAGAAACTCAGATCTATTAATATACACAAAGGTAGCGGCCCAGATAATATTGCCCCGTATTTTGTTGCCTCCTGTGCTGAATTCTTGGTTAAACCACTTTTGATTATTTATAATACATCCCTCCGCACAGGAATATTTCCCAAGCGATGGAAATTGTCAAAAGTGGTACCAATACACAAATCTGATGACGCCAATCTTGTTAAAAACTATAGGCCCATTTCACTTCTTCCAATCTTTGCTAAGATTATTGAGTCTCTTATATGTCCGTATCTCAATGAACACTTCAACAAATTTATGACTTGTAGGCAGCATGGATTCGTCCAAGGTAGATCCACCGTAACAAATCTAGTTGACTTCAACGAAGATATAGCTGAGGCCCTCGACTCAAATAAGCAGATTGACGCCATCTACACCGACCTGAGTAAAGCATTTGATCGCGTTCCTCATCATATTCTACTCAGTAAACTGAACGGATATGGCGTATCTCATGCTTTCCTCAAATGGTTTGAGTCATACCTGAGTGACCGCACATTTTTTGTAGTACTTAATGGCTATAGCTCGTCACCTCGCTATATCACGTCAGGTGTACCTCAGGGATCCCACCTAAGTCCAATCCTTTTTAATGTGTTCATTAACGACGCACCCTCATGCTTCAAATATTCAAACAGCTTTATGTATGCCGATGACATTAAGTTCAGTAGAGTGATTGAAAATTTTGAGGATGCATCTAAATTACAAATCGATCTAAATAGTTTTGTTAGTTGGTGTAAACAGAATGATATGGAGATCAACGCAAGTAAATGTTACTTCATAAGGTTTACTAGGAAATTGAACTCAATTAATTATAACTACAGTATAGGTGAACATAAAATTATAGAAAAAAAGTTGGTCCGTGACCTAGGTGTTCTCATGGATAGCAAACTAACATACATACAACACATAGATAATATTATTGCTCGCGCTTCTAAAATGCTAGGCTTTATTATGAGAAACTCCAAAGGATTTAAAAACTATAAAACTAAAGTTACATTATATAACAGCCTCGTGCGCAGTATACTAGAATATTGCTGTACTGTCTGGAGACCACACTACGCCACACATATTTTACGTCTCGAACGCCTTCAAAAGAGGTTTTTATGGCATTTGTTATACAATTGTGGATCACCAAAGAAAAAACTACACTCTTATAAAGACCGACTCTCTAACTTCAATATGATTTCACTAGAAAATCGAAGAGACATTATTGATCTAATTTTCGTATCTAAACTTTTTAACAATAAAATTGACTGCCCCCAATTGCTAACAAGACTCAACATTCGTGTCCCGGCTAGATATCCCCGCATCAAAATAACTCCATTAGCTCCTCCTCTCCGTAAAACCGTCTCCGGAGCCAACTCCCCAGTACCTAGACTTTCAAAAACTGTAAATAAATACAGCGACAAAATAGATATATTCTTCCATACACCCAACAAGCTCCATTCTATAGTTAAAGAAATTCATAAATTAAAAACGTAAATTATTGTTATCAGCCTATTAATTAAATTATTCCATCTATTTAATAATAATAATAACATGTCTGTATTGTACTTTTAAGAAATAGCTCTGTTTAATTGGTGCATGCTGTGTTAACCTTTAATTATTTGTTACTTTCGGCAAGAACATATCTTGATGCATGTAATATTTATATTGTAAGAATCACTGTAAACAAATGTTGGTTGACCAAATAAATAAAAATAAAAATAAAATAAATAAAGTAAGTTTAAGTGTTTTATTTTCTTATATTTTTTTATAATAAAAAGTCTCGTAATAGGACCTATTCTATTATACATTTAGAACATTTCCTTCGCTCTTATCGTATTATCTTCCAAGTGAATTCCAATTTATCTCTTCAGTGCATTTGAAGACGATCGTTCAGTAATTGGCGACGATTATGTCAGCTAGTTACATTGCAAGATGTCTTTCTATTTACATAATTTAAGGGTTTATTGTAGCGATCAAATCTTTATTCTTTTGTTTTGATGGGTCAAATAAAAATTCAACATCTATCATTTTATACAAAATCTTATACTTAGGTAGTTATTCACAATGTTCTATGGACTTAGGAGAAGGTACATTTTTAAACTTACCTATTATATTTTACTGACAATTGAAATTGTAAATTTTTAGGTAATATTTAGTAAATAAAAGTCGCAGGAAAACGGTTAAGTTATTCTCAGTAAGTACTTAAATAAACAAACAAAAGAGATGTGCATGAACTTTATGCTGTACCTAAAAGTTATATTTTTTTTAAAGCTTAGACGATTGCTTAGACGTTAAAAATTGATGTTGGTGTATAATAATGCCTTTCTGTTTGTAAAAATTAAATCATAAAGATTATGTTGATAAATATTAAATAGTTAAGAGGTATAGTATAATAGGTACCTAAGTCAACTTCTGGGGACAAAAAAGAAACATTTTTAATTTACTAAAACAAAATTGAAGTATGTGTGTGTGTGTGTGTGTGTGTGTGTGTGTGTGTGTATGTTTTTTCTAGTGATTGACATCGATGCTTTAAAATGAAAAAAAAAATAGTGTTTTAGAGATTTAATCAACTATTCTATTCTCCTAGAATATACAATAAAAAAAATGTAATCTTGCAATTTATTTATTGTCCACTTTAATGCCACTATATTTTTTTTGGAAGAACAATGTAAATATTAAAACATATCGATCTCTATATTTTACAGAATCGATCCATATTACAAGCATTTTAAATAAATAAATAAAATAAATAAATAAATATTTCAGGACAATTTTCACACACGGCACAATCTGATCCCATACTAAGCTGACGTCTCTGTACCATATGTATGCTGACGACTTACAGATTTACACCCAGTCCTCCCTTGCTGACTTACCTATGGCTATCCATTTTTCTAATTCCGAATTAGCTAACATAACCAGCTGGTGTAACGAATTTGGACTAAAACTCAACCCAGCTAAAAGCAATGTCATCATCATCGGTAGTCCTTATCTAATTTCGGAAATTGACTGGGGTATCTTGCCAAACATCAAAATCGGTGACGTTGTTATACCTTACAAAACGGTAGTTAGAAACTTAGGTGTGTTATTTGACCAAACCTTGTCATGGTCTCACCATATTCAGGAATTAAGCCGTAGGATCTATGCTGCTTCTGCTACGCTCCGGCGGCTTCGTAACTTCTTGCCTATTCCTACCAAAATTACGCTAGCGCAATCCCTTCTCCTTCCTATACTTGATTACGCAGATGCATGTTTTCCTGATTTATCAGTCGAGCATCTTGATAAACTTGAGCGTCTCCAAAATTTCTGTATTAAATTTATTTTCGGCCTTCGAAAATATGACCACGTTTCTTCTTTCAGGAAAAGGCTCAAGTGGCTCCCTATCCGACTTCGCCGGGATCTACACTATTTGCAACTACTGTTCCGTATCCTTTTTAACCCCTCCGCTCCCTCCTACCTCAAGTCCAATTTTTCCTTCTTGCACAGTGAAAGCTACTCACTTCGCTCTGAGGATAGACTCATCTTGCGTGTTCCAAGCCGACGCACAAATTTTTATGGCAAGTCTTTTGCAGCGATATCAGTCAATTTATGGAACTCTCTGCCATTAAATATTCGTCAAGCCCAGACCCCTTCGGGTTTTAAAAAACTTGTGCGACAACATTTTCTTTCCGCTGCTGATCCGGACCAGTAATATCTTTTTAACTTTTTTTTTATTTTTATTTTATATTTTCATTGTTTCAATATTTACGTGGTATCTGTATTAGGTATAGATGGTATCCGTATAATAATTTTATCTTATTCAATATTAGTGTGTTTCCTTCTAAGTAGGTATATATTTATTTATGTATATTATATAATATGTAATTGGTATGTATATCTGTTTATTTTATTTATGTATATGTATATTTATATATTGTGTATGTATATGTATAGTATATGTGATATTGTATATGGACATGTATTATTTAAGGTGGATATATTATTATTTTTTTTTTTTTGTTTTCTTGCTATTAATTATTATTTTTTCTGTTCTCGTCCCGCCAATAGTGATCATTTTGCTTGTTTACCTTTTACCGTGGTTGCCTGGAAGAGATCACTATTAAGTGATAAGGCCGCCAAAATAGTTGTACTCTTTTCTATATGTAAGTAGTTCTAAGGTTTCCTATCTGTACAACTATTAAAGAGTTAAATAATAATAAAATAAATAAGCTTTCGCTTGTGTTATGGTAACCAGATGGCTGATAAACATACATATATAATTTTAAATAAATACTTATATAGATAATCAACACCCAGACACAGAGCAAACATATATGTTCATCACACAAACATTTGCCCCGGGTGGGAATCGAACCCACGACCTCTAAAATGTTCAGTTTATTCAATAAAAAATATCTACAATACATGATTTAACTATATCTATTTATAGTTCCATACATAATATCAGTAAAAAAAACTTCAATACAAATGCGTGTGAAACAACTATTAACAATAATTAATCTTTTCCTATATCAATACATTTAAATTATATTATGTTGCCTTTGAATTTATTTATAAGTAAATGTCAACTGTGTATTGTCTTCATTTTATATCGAACAGTGTAAAAAGGTACAAGTATATATTTTTATGTTTACTCTGTGGCAGTGAGTGACATTTTGATTTTTTTTAAATGGCGCTGAACGAGTACATTATTGTTTTCGAACTTTGTTGTGTCGGAGAAAACACGTGCAATTGAGATTTTTGTTAAATAATTTGTTGAGAACACTCATTTCTAGTGTAAACTGGTAGTGATAACCAAATTTGTGACTGTCTTTATATATATATTGGGGTAAGCGTTTATTTACTAACTTTCCTCATCCATCATGAATCCTGATCCTCCCGACCCTGGTAAACCTCCTGATATCCAGGGTGAGGTGATGGAAGCAGAACACATACGCAATAAAAGACAACGGTCAGAGCCTTCTGTTGCTGATATGGACATTATTCCGTCTAAAAGACATGTAACAGTTACTAACTACGCGATCGCATCTTCTCAAAATACATATGTGGATCCAATTTTATCGAATCCCATAACCTATTCCGGGAATGACAGTGGTCCTTTCATTGTTTATGTGTCTCGAACGGAAGCCGATCCTGCGGCGGGTTTAACTATTAGGCCGATTAAATTTGGGTCTTTCCTGCACAATCATCGGGTAGCTAACATAGCTAAAGATGGTGTAAAAGCTATCGGGCGTAACAAAATATCTGTGCAATTCCATACCGCTAGTGATGCAAATAATTTTATTAACTTCCCCCCTCTTAAAGATTCCAACTATCAAGCTTCCATACCTACTTTTCACATCACCCGTATGGGCATTGTCAAAGGTGTCCCTACGGAGTGGTCTATGGAGGAATTCATCAGTTACGTGGATTTTCCTGGTGGGAAAGGCAAAATTTTGAAAGCCAGACGGCTAAATAAAAAAGTAAGAATAGATGGTGTAACTTCATGGTCTCCATCTCAAACTGTGGTTTTAACCTTTCAGGGTCAAGTTCGCCCAGACAGAATTTACTGCCTTTTTAATTCCATGCCAGTAGAGGTTTACCAATACCCTACAGTTCAATGCTTTAAATGCTGTAGGTTTGGGCATGTACGCGATCAATGCCGGTCCAAGGAACGCTGTTTCAAATGTTCACAGGCCCACTTGGGTGACTCTTGCCCAACTCTAGAATCTGATGCAACATGCCTTCACTGTACTGGTAAGCATTATGCAACCGATAAGAAATGCCCTGAACAATCCAGACAAAAGGCCATTAAGCAATTAATGGCATCCGAAGGGATATCATTTGAGGAGGCTTCTAAAGTCATCCCATCAACACGTAGGTCCTACGCTGAGAATACCCAGATGCAGAATACACTATCTATGAACTCCCAAAGCCTCCCCTCTTCCCAATTTAACCCTCCTATCCAATCAACTCCTAATATTTCATATAGAAAAACCGTCACTCAAACCCCCCGTTCCCGTGCCCCTCTTGGTAAGTCTTATGATAAAACTGTACATCAGTCTATCATCTGTGAACCTTCCTCCTCCCTTTCCAATGGTTGTGCTTTCCCTAATACAGGTTCCTCTTCTCCCTTTGATGAACATCTTCTTAATATGTGTTTATCATTTATAGAAACTTTACTTTCTTACCCTCACCAGTTACCGTCCAACGTTGCCCAAAGATTATCCCGCTTCTCATCAATCCTTAATTATGGATCTAGTGTTTCTACAATGGAACGCTCAGAGTATCCGTCCCAAGAAGCATGAGATTTTCGAATTGATAACCAATCATAAACCTCTGGTTCTTGCTATCTCAGAGACATGGTTAATGCCTGGTTCGCGCTTTAGGGTTCCAGGGTATTCCTGTCTCAGAGATGACAGAGCTGATGGTTACGCTGGCTGCGCTCTGCTTTTGAATAATAGTATCTCCTTTTCACACATTCCACTTCCCCATCATGGCTGTAACTTTAATGCAGTTGCAGCTAGAGTTGCTAATATTTCAGTCCTATCCGTTTATGTTCCTCATCCTCATTCTACTTTTATTCCTGAGCTTTCCCTAATCATATCCTCTCTCCCTCCTCCAATTCTTATAATGGGTGATTTTAACGGGCATCATACTTCCTGGGGTTCGTACATGTGCGACTCCTTTGGTTATCTTTTGGTTGACCTTTTTGAAGATCTGAATATGTGCATTATTAACGATTGCCTTGCTGAGTTGCCGAACGCTATTCAAGCAATGAATAATGACTTGAACTCTGTCGTTGAGTGGAGCAACCAGTTCGGATTGAAAGTCAATCCACTAAAAACGCAAGTCATCATTGTTGGTAGCCCATCGCTAATCGCGAAGGTTGACTGGGTTTCGCTTCCTGCAGTTCATTTGTGTGGCACTCAACTCCCCTACAGTAAAATCGTCAAGGATCTCGGCATATACATTGACCAAACATTGTCTTGGGATCCTCAATTGAAAGAAGTGAGCAGGAAGCTGTTTGCCTCCGCTGGGGCTTTGCGACGACTGCGTAATCTTCTACCCATTCCGACAAAGTTAGCGCTTGCTCATTCCCTTCTCCTATCCCACCTTGACTATGCTGATACATCCTACCTCGACCTTTCTGAAGCCCAGTTGGATAGGCTTGAAAGACTCCAAAACTTCTGCATCCGATTTATCTTTGGTTTGAGAAAATTTGATCACATCTCCGACTTCCGTAAGAGGCTGAAATGGCTACCTATCCGACTGAGGCGAAACTCCCATATCCTTCATCTTCTGTACTGTGTGTTGTTTGATCCAAAAGCTCCAAGCTATCTTCGAGAGAAATTCAAATACTTGAGCTCGAGTAATCTACGCTCCTCTACTAAACTTTTACTTCTGATTCCGGCTCACAAAACAAAATTCTTTCACAATTCGTTTGCAGTTCGTGCGGTTCAATTATGGAACTCTCTCCCCGCAAAGGTCAGAAGTGCTCAAAATTTGAACGCTTTTAAATTTTTATTAAAAAATTATTATTTATCTCTTGTATAATTTTGTGTAGAAAAAATAAAATAAAATAAATTTACGTTTATTTTTATTTGTTGTTTTATTCTATTTTTCTGATTCCTTCTTTTCTGCATAGTTACTAATATTTATCTTGTATATATGTATATTATATATGTGCTATGGATATATATTTGTTTGTGTATTTATGTATTTATTGTATGTATTGTAAGTATGTTAGTGTATGTATAATTATTTATTATAATTATTATCGCATTTATGTATATATTTATTTCATTATTTTTGTGTATTTTATATTACTATTAGTAAGTACTTATGTTTGCTTTGTATATGTTTATTTTGTACATTTTTCAATGTGTTAGTATTGCCTTATTTTTGCTCACCCACATCATATTGTTATATTTCCTCTGATTGTTGGGTTGCCTGGTAGAGATCGCTACCTAGCGATAAGGCCGCCCTTTGCTGTTTCTGTAGTCTTGTCTTTGTTATATGTATTTATGTATTTTCAATGCAATAAAGTATAATAAATAAATAAATAAATTGCCTACCTACTCGGAGAGTCTCCCCATTACAAAACCCCAATACTGTAGTGGACTTAACTATTTGTTCTTCCATTTTAGCTCCTTCCTTTACATGTTCTACACTTTCCTCTACTCATGGCAGTGACCATTTTCCAATCCTCATCTCCTGCTCCCGCACAGTCCATGTTCCCACTAGAACTTTTCCACCTTTGCTCAAATTTAAACTGGGTAATGCTGACTGGGAGAAATTTACTAACTCCCTTGAGTCCAAAATAAGTAACCTCCCGAACCCATCCCTTGAGAACTGTCTGGAATGCTATTCCCTTTTCGTTAACTGCCTCGATAACACTGCTACCGACTCCTTTCCATTGAAATCCTATTCCACATCATATATTAAGAAGCTATCTCCTCCCTGGTGGGATCATGAATGTACTGACGTAGTTAAAGACCGTAAAGAAGCCGAATTAAGTTATAATTCTATTATGTCGACTGAGAATTTTATTCATTATAAGAAAGTTGCAGCACGCGCTAAACGAATGCTATCAAAAAAAAAGAAAGAGGGCTGGATTCGATTTTGTGAGAATTTATCTCCCAAAACACCACCATCACTGATGTGGAATAGTATTCGGCGTTTTCGTGGAGCTTTAAGTGATAAAAATAGAATATCCAACAACTCAGACGCTTGGCTTGATGATTTTATTGACAAACTATCTCCTCCATTTGTTCCCCCTTCTGATCATTTTCCTTGTCCTCCCCATCATTTAGTATCTTACGACAGTATGGATTGCCCATTCACCTTGCAAGAACTTGTTACGGTTCTTGACGGCTTAAAAGACTCATCCCCTGGGCTTGACGGCATTCCATATTCTTTTCTTTGTAAGTCAGGTGATCAGACCAAATCTTACTTTCTAAATTTAATCAATATCTTCTTTTTACATGCCATTATTCCTGATTCTTGGAAAACCCAGATTATTATTCCTATCCCTAAACCCGGCAAGGATCCCCTTAATCCCAATTCCTATAGACCAATCGCTCTGTCTTCTACCTTAGCCAAAATCACTGAACACCTTATTAAAAATCGACTAGAATGGCTGGTTGAGAACAGGGGCCTTCTGTCTAGTTCCCAATTTGGATTTAGGAAAGGTTTGAGTGTGCTAGACAGCCTTAGTATTTTAACAACTGACATACGCTCCTCTTTTCAAAATAAACAGTATCTGGTTGGTGTATTTTTGGATGTAGTTTCAGCGTACGATAATGTTCTTCTTCCAGTGCTCAGACAGAAAATGTTACAGCTGAGTTTGCCTGAGAGGATGATACATTTCATCTTCAACTTATTAATGTTGAGGACGATACAGGTACGCTCTTCTAAAGATACACCTACTAGACTTGTATTTAAAGGACTCCCTCAAGGGTCCGTTCTGAGTCCTTTATTGTATTCTATTTACACCTGGGATTTGGATAAAGCCATTCCATCATATTGTAGCGTTCTGCAGTATGCGGATGATATAGCATTATATGCCTCGTCAGATAATATGGATGTGATTACCTTCCGACTTAATAGTGCCTTAGCTTATTTGGAAAATTGGATGAGTGATCATGGCTTGAACTGTCAACTGTCATTTATCAGAAGAGGTTCGATCGATTTTCAAAAAATCTTTAAAAATAGTAATAGTGTGAATCGAGTTAAAAATATTTAATAAACATCATCTTTGAGGCTAAATACGACTGTGAAAATGAAGACAAGACAAACTACAGTGAATTAAGTGATCAAACTGAATATTAAACTACGAGGTAACGGTGCTTTAAATAAACTTTTAACAACTTTGTGTATGTTACGCTGACAAACTTATTTTGTTTATACTGGAATACAATTTCGATACCGCAAGATATTTTTCACAAATTTTTCACATACAGAACTAGATTACAACAATTTCATAAAAAGAATTTATATATTTAAATTAACGTTTGACGCTGAGAACTGTCAACTGACAAGTAATTGTGACAACTGATTGTTGTCATAAATAAATATTGTAATAAAATCAAATACTTATAAAAATAAAAATAAAAATAAATATATATAATTATAAATTAATACTCAAACAGAAAAGATATATAAAGAACAGATTACAATCTCTTGAATTCAACACGCACTTTAGTTTTTATTTACAACTTTGCTGGAAACGAATACAAATAATAAATCTGTGTGTATATATTACAATAAAATAAAAAGATATTTATATATAATATTTAAATACATACTTACAATGGATATTGAAAATATAACATACAGAAAAAAGGACAAAAGCAGGTCGTTGGAAAATATTAATTCACTACAAAACATGTATGATAGTGAGGAGATGTTATCTTTCAGTGACAAATCAGACGATAGTCTGAAATCCTTACCTAACCTAAGTGTGGAGTCGGAATTAATACAAAACCTGAAACTTGATATAGAAAACCTACGTGTGCAACTACTATCAGCTCACACAGAAGTAGAAAACCTAAATCTTGAAAATATAAAACTTAAAAGAGAAGTTGAAAAATATAAAAATAAAATTTCTTTATTTGAAAAACTCAGTTCTACAAATACACACACACCTAAAAACTCATCTGAAACTATAAGAAGTAGAACTTCTCTAAAAAAATATACTAAAAGAGTGTCAATTAAAACAATATCAGAAAGTAAGTGCAATAAAACCCTAAGTTACGGAGACGAAGATAACATTAAAAACTACAATAACAATACAACCTCAACACAAATATTAACGTCAGAAAGAAAAAATATACCGGAAGGCCATAGCAACAAAGGTGACGACGAAACTGGAAAAAAAGGAATTAGCTCTAAAATAACACAACAAAATTATCCTAACACAAATAGAAGAGCAAAAATTTTTATATTTGGGGACCAACAAATAATTGGTTTATCAACAAAAATTATAAAATCTAGGGAGGGACAATGGAATGATAATTATAGCGTAGTATCTTTTGTAAAGCCTTATGCACTATCAAATGAAAGCCTTAAAATGTCTAATACAATACATGAAATAAAAGAACATGATATAGTCATCTTGGCCGCTGGTGCCAATGATCGTAATCCATTTGCTCTGTTAACTGAACTCGGATATGCTTTAAAAATTCTAGATCACGTTAAAACTTACGTCTTGCAAGTATCCAGGAATGATTATCTGAACACGACTCTATTAAACAACCACATATCGAGTCTGGTAAAACTTTTTACAAATTGCTCTTTTATTAGATTAGGGAATGAATGCGGAAATTTAAGGGAATATATACATGAAATGACAAATATAATAAATTTTAATATAGACAGCGAAGATTATAAAAACATTTATTTAAATTTTAAAACAGCGATGCAACTAAGAAAGCCGTGTCACATAAAACCAAATCAAATAAAAATAACTGATAATAATAAAAACAAAATTACGTACTACTTTAAAGTACATAATTAAAAAAAATATGGTACACAATGCTTCACCTGAACATTTAAC
>CAJQZM010035079.1:0-11221 GCA_907164665.1 Colias nastes
TTTTATATAATATCATAGACCAACATAATATCGAAGTGACTTATCGCAAAATACGCACTTTACCAATAAACGTATTTTATTCAAAGAAAGCTCAGCGGCATTTTATCGTCGCTGTATGAGTCATCGAGTCAACGATCTTGCACCTTTGACTGACTGCGACTTTTTGTCTACCTGCTATTATGGTTTATTTATACTCTGCCACGTTATAGTTCTGTAATTCCACCTATACTTATATTTTTCTATAACATTTATTATAGAAAAAACGTAGAGAATATTATTATATTATCTGTGTTAGAGAAATATTATTTTAAATTGAAAATTACCGAACTACGAAGTCTTTTATTCTGTGAATATTAGATGTTTTTCGAATAGTGTGATTATCGCTTATAAATAAGCGAAGTATTCTTCATTATAAACAATTCTAACTGTATCATTTCACGACATTTAAAATATTATTCGTTTAAATTTTTTCACCTACATTTATTAAAAAATCTTATAATAACTTCTGTCTTTATTATATTAATTATTAATATTTACTTCTGAATACAGTTAATATGAATACAAGACAATTGTACACACAGCTGTTGAAAATAAGTAAAAAGTTCTGAATTACGTAACAAGAAGCAATATGAAAGGCTTCGATGTAGGTCACTCGTAAACACCTGAGCTGAAATTAATGCGATTATCGTACTTACTATTCCTTAATATTACTTATAATTACTGCTTGTGTAAGGCTTGAGCTTGCGTTTTTATGTTTGTTTTATTGTACGAAAATGTATAATTATGTATTTTTTAACAATTATATATGACGCTTCAAATTATTAATAAATATTAAGTAACACTATGGTAACACTGTATTGATTTAGACTAGCTGGAGCATACGGCTGTGCTCAGTACGGCTGTACAGCCTCAATAGATACCTATGTAGGCCTACTTAACCTTAATAGGTAATTATATTTAAAACTTAATAGTCACTAAATTCTTCACTATTTATATTTCAAATCCAGCTCCATAACTACAAAAATAACTACGTTAAAAAAAACCGACTTCAAAAACGGAAAAGTAATAAATAAGAAAGATTTGATATTATTAATTACTAAATATTATTTAGATGTGCTATTTATTAAATAGGTTTGATGTCGGTGCCAAGCCAATGTAAAACTTACCGGCTTACATGGGCTTAATACTAAGTGCTTAGTGCTTGTCACCGACTTCAAACCTATTTAATAAATAGCACATCTAAATAATATTTAGTAATTAATAATATCAAATATTATTTCTTATTTATTACTACCCGAATGAAATTTTTATGGGACCAATTCGAAACCATTCCGCACCAAACATAAAAAGAATCACGTAAATCGGTTCAGAAACCTCGGCGTAATCGGTGTACCTACATACATAAAAAAAAACATACCGGCCGAATTGATAACCTCCTCCTTTTTTTTGAAGTCGGTTAAAAAGATATTAAAGTAATATAACAATCTGGAATGTCGAGCTCTATCTATCAACGAAAACCAAGGACATAACTAAATGTCCATCCAACCAAACGGTTATTTAATATTCAAATCACACAATAAGGTGTTAGTATGATAGTATCTCCCAAGGAATCTCGTGGTGGTCACATGAGATGACATAAGATCCCTATCATTCACAGGAATTGATATTTTCTGTCCTTTCCTGCAGGTTTTTATGACAATTACTCTAGATAAACACTGTTAAAATAAAGGTTTGTATCACAGAGTTTTCGATTATTGTATGTTGTTTTAGTCACAAAGTTATGTATATTTACGAAGTTATACCTTGTAAGTTGTATGCCTGAACGGATAAAATCGATGTTGAGCTTAAACTTCAAAAAAAATAGATTATTTTGTGCATTAGCACATAGGTTTTCTTTTTGAATTATTAGAGCTATGTCGCTCTACTTATGTCTTACTTATGTTGACTTAAATATATTTTCTAGTTAAATTCTAACGAGATTTTTCAAAATAACTATAATATAATTAAATAAATTGTAACATGCGTATCAATCTTAAATCAGTCTAATGTAAAAAATAATAATAATCTTACAACTGAATAAATAAACAATTGTATAAATAACAAATTCTAACCTAAACGCATATTTATTACGCATTTGTCACATAAATCCCTCGAAAAAAGTTATGGCCTTTTTTTTAAAAACATTATGGGAAAAGTCCGATTTTGACCGTCAAAATATGTTCGGAGCGTAGGCCCGTACGCTGTAGGAATTTTAAAAAGGCTACCTAATAAGGATGGATGGATGTTTTGTAAAAAGCGGTCGGGATACACATAGTTTCATGTTTGTCTGTGAATGTACACCAAAAAGCTGTATTGACATTGATCGGAATTTGCGGCATGAAAGGTCATGATTTGATCTTATCGCATAATGGACAAGGATGCATTCTGCTTTTTAATCTTATGTAGCAATATAGTGTATACCTACTTACGTATAAATTTTAATTGCATTCCTACATTCCAAGGGTGCATATGAAGAAGTAAAATAATTTGTTTGTTTATAATAATGTAGAGATTTTTCAGCCTGCATTAATCGTAATGAGTAAGTAGTGATACTAAAAAATACGCATGGGCAAAACATGTAATTTATTTGAGTGTTTATAATAAATGATAATTATTTATTAGAACTAAAAGCAGGCAATAAATAAATACGGTTATGTAAATTTTGCGCATTGCATTCATAAATTAACAGAAATATAAAAATCAACCTAAAAACACATTTAACGATCGCAACTGTATCAAATACGGTCCGCTCGTTTCGGGGAGATAAAAATATCATTGAAAATACATGCGTTTTTATGTAATCACAAATTATTATTTTAGTGCATTATAAAATAATCACAATGAAATAAAGCTTTTAAACGAATATTGTTCGACATTGTTTGATAAAATTTATATTTCCAATAAATTGACTGGTTTTTATCGAGTGTTTTTGTTTTAAATAAATAATAATATATTTAATGACACTCAATATTAATAATAATAACTATAAAATACAGTGTTTGTTCCTTTTATCTCGGAAAAGAACAGGATTTTATAAAAGTCGTTTGAAAATGAGATTTTTAGGGCGCGAGATAGATAAAAGAAAAGCGTGTATTTCTAGGTTATTCATTCTGATGCAACAAAAAGTACTTGAATACTGTTTTATTTATTTTATTATAAAGTAAGTAAGTGAAGTCCCATGTCCCCTAGTGGGGTAAGGGGCAGATGCATTATACATCTGTTTCACTGATCGATTTTCTTTAGTGACAAGTAGGTGATCAGCCTTCTGTGTCCTACCAGACCGAGACATTTTTTTTTCTTCGTCTCCACCGGGAATCGAACCCAGGACCCCTCGGTGCTACGCTCACGCGTCAACCACTGTACCAAGGAGGCGGTCGTTGGTCGGTTTATTATAGTTGTAAATTATTTTCATTTATCTCGTCTGTTTTATGTACGTTAGTAGGTATGTACTATAGAATTAATGTTATTCGGGTAATGATATTGCTACTTCATGAAATACTAAATAGTAAATACTCATACTTAAATGAAGAATACATAGCTCATAAAGTATTTGGCCTTTTATCAATACCTACACGTGGCTCGGTTTCAAAAAGCCCTTCGAATCAATGCCCCATGAATTTACTTTTAAAAACTGAAAATGAAAGAAAAAATGTACAAAAACGACAGTCACCGTATATATAATATTTTTTCAAGTAATTTTCCATACTCGTAAAATATTCGTCTGTACTGCTTTTTAAATTCTAAATATTCAGTTTATGATATAAATGCAAACATTTAAAATAACAGTAGGTACCTATAGCTTCAAAAAAAACTGACTATATCGAATCATTGTTTAAATATTTTATAATAGTTATATTAGTTAAAAACGAGCGCTTCTTGCGAAGCTTCCTTCCTATGGGCTTCCTGAGAAACTTTGCCAGTGGGTCGCCAGTTTCCTCACAGAGCGTAGCATGAGTGTCGTAGTCGACGGTTCCTGCTCTGACCCTAAGCTTGTGAATGCTGGTGACCCACAAGGCTGTGTCTTGTCTCCCACTCTGTTCCTTCTGCATATCAATGATATGCTGCTCAACGGCAGCATTCATTGCTATGCAGATGACAGTACTGGTGATGCAGTATATACCGGCCGCAGCAATATTTCTCAGGAGCGCGTCATTGAGTGCCGGAACAACCTCGTGTCTGAGATTGAAACTTCTTTACAAGAGGTTTCAGAATGGGGCCGACTAAACCTAGTCCAATTTAACCCCAAAAAAACACAGGTATGCGCCTTTACCGCTAAAAAGCTCCCCTTCGTCATAGCTCCTACTTTTCAGGGTACTCCTCTCTCAGCCGCAGCCAGTATCGGAATCCTTGGTCTCGAAATCTCGAGTAACGTACAGTTTTCTTGTCACTTGGAAGGAAAAGCCAAGTTGGCTTCACAAAAACTTGGTGTGCTCTGTAGAGCGGGGCAGTATTTCACGTCGCACCATCGCCTCAAGTTATATAAGGCGCAAGTCAGGCCGCACATGGAATACTGCTCCCACATCTGGGCCGGGGCACCCCAACAATACCTCCTTCCATTTGACCGTATTCAAAGGAGAGCTGTACGACTTGTTAACGAGCCAAGTCTCACCGATCGGCTTGATACTTTGGCGCTGCGAAGAGATGTCGCTTCCTTATGCGTTCTCTATCGCATTTACTATGGGGAGTGCTCTGAAGAGTTGTTTGGAACATTACCCGCCGCCGAGTTCCACCACCGTACAGCACGACATCGTCAACAATACCACCCTCACCACCTTGACTGTTGGCAATCTACAACTGTGCGCTTTAAAAGATCTTTCTTCCCGCGCACTACAGACATCTGGAACAAACTCCCTCATGCGGCTTTTCCAAACGGCTATGAACTGGGGACCTTCAAGAAAAGAGCATATTCCTACTTGAAAGGCCGGCAACATACTCACAATGTCTCTGGCACTGTGCGTACATATGGGCGACGTGGAGCACTTACCACCAGGTGACGCGTCTGCTCTGTTGCCCCCTATGGCATAAAAAAAAAAAAAAAAAAAAAAAACTATTTGCTACATTTTACTGATAATAACCCATTTGATACGATTAATTAAGAAAATCTTCCATAATCTAGGTACTCTAAAATCTAAATTATTAACCTTTACTCGATTAATATTCGTGTCCCTATAACGTTCAACAGGCGCTTACAGCGATGTTCCTATACATAATACAATTATTACATTATATATATACCCTCGAGCACTCACACTGCACTTTAAGAAGCACTGCTTTAAAAGAATGGCTCATTATGCAAATGACGCACCGTTGTACGTTTATGACCCGGAATCGAGATCTAGTTCTCAAAAATCGTAAATCTGATGTACCGTTGGGTAATGTCATGAGGATGGAAATTGTAATTTTACACGTTTTAATATTATACAAATACATGAAGCGGTGGTTAGAGTTTATTGTACACTAGCTAGCCGCTTTTCCGCGTTGCCGCGTTTTCCGATTAAAAGGTCCATTAATTATTATTATTCGATAAAAATGTTATGCTCTCCATTGGTATCATAATTTTAAACATCTATCCAATGGTTTTCAACATACTCTTACAATTATACATACAAACAAAAAATCTTAACTTTCTTCCTCGCAACATTAGTTGACTACGATAAAACAGAAGGTTTTGATTCCTGCAAAAAATACCCGAATAATCAACCATAACAAAATAATAACATAATTAAATACTTTCCTATTCCTTACCTTATCCTTCTTAAAATATATCCCTAATCCTTTTTGACGGTCGCACGCATGTTTTTCATCACATGCGCATGGAATTAACTAATTAGGCCACTCATGAACTCACCCATAATAAAATTAACACCACTTAATTTAACATTCGCATTTGTCGTTCTTTTGAAATAAATAAAAAAAATCCTTGACTTGTTGAGGGAAATTTCATGCCCCCAGATTAGAGCATACATACCTTAATATATTTAGTGTGTAGTAGATACATATTTCTCTGTATCTAAATTTAACATTTATTCAAAGAAAAAAAAAGGAAGATAAGATTTCAAAAAATTATTTGTTGAAAAGACTATTGATTCAGTTTTGTTTTAAATAAATTATACTTTCTTTTCCATACAATCCATACTAATATTATAAATGCGAAAGTAACTCTGTCTGTCTGTCTGTTACTCAATCACGCCTTAACTACTGAACCAATTTGCATGAAATTTGGTATAGAGATATTTTGATACCCGAGAAAGGACAAAGGCTACTTTTTACCCCGGGAAATAGGATAGGTTTTATCCCGGAAATCCCACGGGAACGGGAACTATGCGGGTTTTTCTTTGATAAGCGGGCGAAGCTGCGGGTGGAAAGCTAGTATGATTAATAAACTAACAAATAAAAAACATATAAATAAGCATTATATAAACTTGCAGAAATCGACAAATTAACATTTTCCCGAACCCATAACCGCGTAAAGCCCAATCGTTATAGCCAATTGAACTCACAAATATATTATAAGTACCTTTAACATATCGTTAACAATATCACGTAATAAACATCTCGATGTGACTTGCCTCGTAAAACTGAATATCGAAAGTACATGTAATCTGATTGCCCATAAACATTTCATAAACCAAAGACTTTAATAATATTTATCGTTATTTTTTAATCACCTCTGCTGGTGCTTAATCGATTTTTCTCCATGAAAAATATCTTGATAGGCATGTTTAATTTCGACAGGAAAGACTGAAAACGTTTGGGTTTTGTTAATTTCAGAATATTTAGCGACTTATAATAACACTAGCTGTGCCTCACGGTTTTACCCGCGTGGCTCCGCTCCTGTTGGTCTTAGCATGATGATTTATAGCCTATAGCCTTCCTCGATAAATGGGCTATCTAACACCGAAAGAATTTTTCAAATCGGACCAGTCATTCCTGAGATAAGCGCGTTCAAACAAACAAACTCTTCAGTTTTATAATATAAGTATAGATGAAATGAATAGGTACCTATATATGTTTATAATGATATGAAATAAAATATACCTATATGTTTTATTATAACATAATTTACAAGTCTATATAAGTAAAAAAGGAAACGCAGGAAATAGTACCTACTTAAAAATTCATGTCATAAAAATATACTACAAATAAAAGTAAAGGTAAATTCAATGTAACAATCTTTTTTATCAACCGAAATCACTAACACTGTCAGTCGAAACCTTTTCGTACATAATGACCCCCAAATTATATAGACGCATGACGAAATTTTTCGTAGGGCAACCCGAAAGGTTCTGTGGGAACAATGTTTACTTTTTACTCCTTTTGCCTCTCGTATCATGTTAGGAAGCCCGCTTGACCGATCAAATTTTATGGCAACTCATAAAATATTTAACGTGATATCTTTCAAGTTCCAATTAATTATTTATATCAATTTTGAGGACCGCTTGCCGCGAGGTCGATTAATTTAAAATTAATATTTTTCATTTGTCGTTATTTTATCGTTATAAGTTATTTGGTTTAATTATAAGGTGTAATTTTATTGGATTAAACTAACCGTTAATTTAATGAGGATGTTGCTATATTAAATTTAAATTTACTAGAATTATCGTAAATTACTGTGATTACTAATTTACAATGTTATCAATTATCCATATTCTCTTTATGGCGAGATACCTAAATGACGCACTGAAGTAGGTTTATTTCATTAGTTTTATTCGTTTTATAACGGTCTTGGTAATTTTATTGATTATACCGTAAACAAATAGCTTTTCATTAGACAATTAATAGACAAAGAGTTATACTTTTCGCTTATACAGACGTGGTAATCATGTTTTTCTAAATAAATAATCAAATACCTATCTAACATAATAAGTGGCATAATATTATAAAGTCCGTGAATAATAATTAACTCATTTACATTTTTATCTAGAACATTCCACTAAAATACACTTAACTATTACCTATAGTAAAACCGCGTCACGATTTTTGACATAAATGTATTGCCATCATTTCTTATAAAGCTATTATTCAAACTTTCAAAGCACATAAACTTCAATACTTAAGTTAACTTTTTCATTTTATTATCTGTGACTTATTTATTCAGTTGCTAACAACTTTCACTGGGATCTAGACAGTTAAATAGCTAAACTATCCCCGTCTAGACACTGATTCAACTACATTAATACCAAGTTATATTTCCTGATAAATATAATTTAATGAACAGCCATGATTGAATTATATTATAAACTTATGATTACCGGCGTATACCCGCTAGATTCATTTTATCCAATGATAATAGTAGAGTTTATTTTATTATCTTTAAATTATATATTAAATTCAATTCAATTCCCGTTACGTTAAAATATAGATTCGTTTGACTTTCACTTATATAATTTCTTGTTTTATAATATAGTACCTAGTTACGTGTATTAAATTTTTACCGATAAAATTGTTCAAATAGAACTTCGTAAAATAACAGAATTGCCATTTCGAAAATAATAATTACTGAATTCAAAACAATTGACACCAAACATTCAAATTTGGAACACAATATTTTATCTGTGACTAGCTGCTCCGCGCGGTTTCACCCCCGTGGCTCCACCCCTGTTGGTCGTAGCGTGATGATATATAGCCTATAACCTTCCTCGATAAATGGGCTATCTAACACCGAAAGAATTTTTCAAATCGGACCAGTAGTTCCCGAGATTAGCGCGTTCAAACAAACAAACAAACAAACAAACAAACAAACTCTTCAGCTTTATAATATTAGTATAGATATTCATTGCGTGTGAAAGGCGGTAAAGTCTAAATTAAACAGCATTCGAATTTCGAAGGGATGGTGCGCATGCCCAAACAATAGGGCTCCTTCGACCCTTTCCACTAATTTGCTCATTGTGTACTCGATCTGATATTTGCGTGCACGCAGAATGATGTACGATGTGGGAAGTGAAATACGAATAACAGTTTTTTGTTTCTTTAAGCTTTTGATGTCAGTGTTCAGTATTTATTTTGAGCTTATGGAGCCGTAAATATATTTAGTTTCGAAGTGTTTATTCGAGGGACTAATAATTATAATTATTCAAAAATGAACAAAGAAAATGATACTATCAGTCATCCATTAGGTACCTACACTATGTTTTCACTTATCTTCTCACAGTTTCGAGTTGCACTGTGGTGTAGACAGTAGAACCCATAAACTGCAATTATTACGATGCAATCGGAACCGTGTGGATGCAATATTATTTCATTCACAGAATAGAAAATAGAACAATAGCAAAAGGGAAATAATAATAATCAGATTAGCCGTGCTGTGCATGTGTGCGTGGCGTCATCGGCGTCACTGATCACTCACTCATTGAGAATCATTCGCGTCGGTGATACGACTCGCGTCGGTTGTGTAGCGCGGGCGCCGCCATTTTAACGTTACAAATTCAAATAAAAACAGTGCTGTGCAATAACTTTAATAACTGTGTATGTGTGTGTGAAATGTGTGCATAAGTGGATTGAATATGAATTCTAAAAAGTTGGAGTACCTAAATGATGATGATTCTGAGGAGAAAATTAATCTCAGCTGTCTAGGTATGTTTTTTACTAAATCTCATTAGTGCATGATGGTGGTGATATTTCACTGTGCGTAATGCAAATGGAGTTTATTTATAAACGGTTGTAAAACTTGGAACTTGGACTACGTTAAAGATAAGGCCCGTATAAGGAAGAGCAATGAGACATGTTTTATCCAATATTAACTATTAATTGCCTGATAATTTTCTCAATGTTTACGTCTTTGTCGATAGCTTACTTACAGAAGCATGTAATCATCATGCATCAATTGAACATGTTTTGTTGTTGTCTGCTCGTTCATACGTTCTTGCATTTTTCTGTCTGACAAAAACTATGAAGGCTAGGCTCGTAATAATAATATGGTCGACGGATAGAATTCAAAACAAAGACCTTTTTTTACCTACGAGTCATAAATGTTAGGAAATAGGTAAGTACCTTGTAATTTAAAGGTTATTGATTTTTTATTATAATAATTTTGTTCATCAAAATAGCATTTTATCATCTAGGTGTAAAAATGTAAATGGCTAATTATTGAGAACAGTGACCGATAAAGACAGATAGATAGATGTATCATTGGATGTATCGAAATTCGTAAGCTATTTTATTGTTATTGACTTTAAAGTTTCATTTATAAAAAATACACTTCCCATTTTGTTGCTAATATGCATCCTGTAACGTCTTTAACAGAACTTGTTTTATGTATTTTGATAAATTAGAATTTAGATATTTATAGATTAAAAAAGAAGAATTTCACATCATTTGTTACAATCTCGTAAGGGAATGATTACTCAGCTGTGATGAAACAAATGTAATATGCAGGTGACTCAGATGACTTCCTACCTTCAATATCCAGGCACTTTCTTTAAAATTTCTGATAAACTTATCTGTGATATTATTCACAACTCACATACCTAATACCTAACTATTTAAAGTTATTAATTATTGATAACAAAATACAAAACATATAATAATATTTACCTAATAGGTAACTTGTTACATTTGACACATTCATATAAACTAAATTAGTACGTGCATACATTGAAGTATATTTAAACTGTTATTTATATCAAGTACCTACCGAACACTTATTAGCATGTCCAAGTTTGAATTTAGTTTCAAAAGTTGAACAACACAGATCACAGAAATGTTGAACAATTTAGTCGAACCTTATCCAGACCGCCTTTGCAAAGTTCCATCCCGTTCTTTTTAAGGGTGTAGAGTGAGACGGCTATAGTAATTACTGTTTCTATGTGTGGGTGTGACTCGAGGAATCACGGGACTATGGGATGGTAGAAAATGTGAGCAAGCGCATATTTTGCGGTTACCTTTAGACGTTTATTTTAGAACCACGCATTTTAAATGATAATGATTTTATGACGCAAGATCTTTGTCACTTGCAGTACCATCTCTGTAGATAGGTACCTTTCAATAAGGTACAGAACATAACCTATGTTCTAACTTCTAGATAGGTACCTCACAGTTTATTAAAAATGAATGTTAAAAAATGTAATGTAGGCTACCTACCCATATTGTCTTCTGCCCTTTCATTAATTTCAACATGATATATATTATGATCTTCTATAATTATAATGTTTTATTAGGTAGTTACTCTATTACTATTAAATAA